>CAKNYM010043975.1:13070-51769 GCA_932195095.1 Andricus curvator
TATAACGCAGTTTTTCTTAGAAACTACACAATAGACCAGGTGTTCTTAGGAAATCATACAAAAGAATCCATATGGCATGGTAATCGGACAAAAGAACACATGTCTATCATAAATCATACAGAATAATCCTAATTTCCACGAAAATTACACAAAAGGACACGTGTGTCCTATAAATTACACAAAAGAATGTATATGTCATGGAAATCACACAAAAGAATGTGTGATTTATGTACATTACACAAAAGAATCCATATGTCATATAAATCACATAAAAGAATGTGTGATTTATGTAAATTACACAAAAGAATCCATATGTCATGTAATTTACACAAAAGAGCACCTGCATATCGTAAATCACACAGAGAAAATATGTCCATAGTGTAAATTACACAAAAGAATCGATTAGTCGTGCACAGAAAAAACTGAAGTTAAATTTTGTTGCATGTAAAATGTTCAGCTGTTAAAGATTACATGCTATTTGGCGAAAGTTTATCTTACGATGGAATAAAAGCTGCCGTCTGCTACGTCCTTCGCAGCAATGCAAAAACGGCAAAGTATATATGAAAAGCTATAAATCAGGACACTAGATTTAGAACAACTTTTTACTTAACGAATTGTTATTTTGAAAATAATTAGACTTTATATATACTTCCTGCCACAGTCGGTATTGTTGGTTAGGAAGAAAACCAAAAAGTAGGAATCCAATTATATTTGAAGTTGGAACATTCCGTGGCGGATCTAGGTATTTGAATTCAAAGTAACAATATTTGAAAAAAATATGAAGGACTGAAAAATCCCGGAAAATAAAATTCACGACACTTTCAAATTCCCGAATTGGGAAATTCCCGAATAATAAAATTTTCGAATATGTAATAAAATTTCTGGTTAATAAAATTCCCGAATTGGAAAATTCCCGAACAGTTTATGATATCACCGAAATGGATAATTCCCAATAGTTTATAATATTACCGAATTTAAAACTTCCCGACAGAAAATTGCCAAATTATAAAATATCCGAACTAGAAAATTTCCAAATTTAAACAAATATAATAAGAAATATTTTTATCAAGAAAAAAATTATTTTTAATCTTTAAAGTTTCTAAAATTATTGGTTAACTTTGAAATTACTTAAATTGAAAAAAATATATTTCTGGATGAAAATTGTCTTCAAATATTGTTATTTTAAATTCATACAATAATTTTAGAAACTTTGAAGAAGAAAAATATTTTTTCTTAGAAAATATTTGATTATTGTATTATTAAGAAATAAATAATATTGATTGAAAAACCATTTTTTATTGTTTCGGGAGTTTTATAATGCAAGAATTTTTCAGTTCGTATATTTTATAATTTGTCAATTTTCTAGCGGGAATTTTAAAATTCGGTAATATTATAAACTGTCGGGAATTTTCCATTTCGGTAAGATCATAAACTGTTTGGGAATTTTTTATTCGGGAAATTTGATTATTTGGGAATTATATTATTCGGAATTTTTATTTTTTAGGATTTTTCAATCGTCCAGAAATTTTCATCCAAAAATATATTTTTTCAAAAATTTTAATTTTGAATTCAAACAATAATTTTAGAAATTTTAATCAGAAAAAATATTTTTTTTTATACAAATATTTGATTGTATTTTTAATAAATAATATTGATTGAAAACCATTTTTCCATTGTTTCGGGAGTTTTATAATTCAGGAATTTTCCAGTTCGGATATCTTATAATTCGGCAATTTTCTATCGGGAATTTTCAAACTCGGTAATATTATAAACTGTCTGGAATTTCCTATTTTGGTAATATCATAAGCTGTTCGGAGATTCTTTATTCGGGAATTTTCCAGTTAGGGAAGATTATTACGTATTCAAAAATTGTATTATTCGGGAAATTCCCAAATCGGGAATTTGAAAGAGTCATGAATTTTTTTTTGTAGAATTTTTCAGTCGTCCAAAAATTTTCATCCAAAAATATATTTTTTCAATAATTCAATAATTCAGAAACTTTAAATATTAAACTTTTTTTGATGAAAATATTTGATTATTGTATTTTTAATAAATAAATAGTATTCATCGAAAAAATTTTTCATTTGTCTAAATTCGGGAATTTTATAATTGGGGAATTTTCTAGTTATTTGGATATTCTAGAATTCGGCAATTTCATGTCGGGAATTTTATTATTGGGGAATTTTCCAATTCGGTAATAAACAGTAAAAAAAAAATAAAAAAAAAATATAAAAAAATAAAATAAAAATAAAGAGTCGGGAATTTCATCATTCGTGAGTTTTTCATTTCGGTAATATTATAAACTGTCCGGGAATTTTATTATTATTGAATTTTCCTATTCGGGAATTTCATTATTCGGAGATTTTCTAATTCAGGAATTTTACAGTCTCGAGAATTTTTCAGTCTTCCCGATTCTTCAAGATAAGTGTATTTGGATATTATTTTTCATTTCGAGAAAGCTATTTAATTAAATAATAAAATCATTACACATTTTTTTTGGATTTTATAATTTAATCGAATAGTTTTCAGAAAATAAAGAATAATATCCAAATACACTCATGGCGAAAAACCATTTTTTCTGAGTTTTGCAAAAAATAAAGTTTTGTCCCAATGCAATTGGTATTATTGTTCATCCCTCAGTTTGCAGACATCTTTGATTTCACCTACCTAACCTGAAATACCTGATAGAATATACTTAAATTTCCATCAATATTATCTTAATATAAAATGTTATCTACAGTACAAAATTAAAAATTAAATTAAAATGTTCAATTTAAATTCATTATTCTTGATAAATATTTATTTAATAACTTTTTAAAATAAAATTTTACAAATCAGGGTGCCCTCATACGTAACAAAAATTCTGAGTTCAAAAAATTATTCAAAAAATGAAATGTTAAGTAATAATAATTTGAAGCATGCAATAAGGTCGATAGGAGTTGGAGTTGTTCAGAAATCATCTTTTAGCGTTAAAATTTTACTTCGCAAAAAGGTTTTTATATTGAACTGCAATACCGACGGATCTCGAAGCTTTCAAAACGGAAATTCATATCTCATAACTTGTGAATTATGGTTTAGATCATAGTCAATATAGCGACTTTTTCGAATTTTGTCAAGTGCTTTATTGACAGTCATCAAAAATATATAACCATTCGTCCGCGATAAGTGCAATTATTTTTAAAATAGAATGGTAATAAGTGCAATGTTTTTAAAAATCTCGTGTCCTGATTTCCAGACCAATTCCATCCATACTTCACACCGTTCTTTGCACTGCTGTGAACTACATAGCAGAAGACGCTTTTTTACTCACAAACAACTGACAAATTATTCCGAGATGGTTTAAAAACACGGAATTATCTTAATTTCATGTAAAGATTATTCGACAAGGTTAATTTTTGTTGCAGCGAAACTTTCGTCGGAAATCGATGTAAAGTTTATCTTCTGTTTTTTCTGTGTATGATTTAGACCATGGAACACCTGTATCTCATAAATCGCAAAAAACAATGTGCATTTTCCGAAAATTAGACAAAAGAACACGTGTGAGTTCAAAATCATACAAAAGAATTGATATAATGTGATTCACACAAAAGAACACCTGCATGTCATAAATCAAGATGAAAGAATTTGTTTTTCTAGGAATTTAACAAAAAAAATCTGTTTCTTGTAACAATTACAAGAAAATGTCAATTTCCCAAAAAATTGTACAAAAGTTCGTGAGTTTCAAAACCATAAATTATTTATGTGTCGTACCATGTGCAAAGAAGTTAAAGAACAAAAGCACATGCTTTCAGAAACTAACCAATTGTAATGGAAAGTTATAAATTACGTAGATGGTTATAGAAAAGATTAGTGAACAATTGTGAAAAAGTTTTCCAAAAAACACATTGACAAGATATAAGACTTCAGTTTTTACTACCTTATGGCTATTGAAACCAAAAAACCATTGTGGTAAATTTTTCGGAAGTTCTCAAAAATTTTTCCGCCTGAAGATGAAATAACAGGATACGAGTTTTTTTCATTGGAAATAGGAAATGATCACTATAAACGAATCTATGATCTTTTGTGAAACAAGTTACAATACATCGATTTCGCAAGCTTAGTAGGGTTACTCATGAAAAGCAAGAAGAAAAAAACGGATCTTTAGCCGAATTGTATTCTAAGTTTTCTATTGTGAAAAGCGGAAGCACCTGCAGTGAGCATTTATCTACACACCAAAATGTAGACTTAAGCAGACTATTTTTTAGAGTCGTACCAGTTAAAGAGTCGAATTTTATGGGGGTCATAAATTAGACCTCGTAGCATTGATAACTTCAGATTATTCTGTAGCGTAAAAGCCCTGTAAAATCAGAACAACTCTTTTTCTGAGGACCAGAAAAACATAAAAAATTTTCCATGAAAAGTATGACCACCTCGTAAAGGGTGTCGGTGAACGAATTTCAAAGAGTCGGCAGATAGCCTTTACTCAGAGATAGTGTAGTAAGTCAGGTACTAGTGACTCATTGTCCTACGAATTTACAGCTCTGTAGCCGGTGCCTGAGATGCAATTGACAAGTTTCCAAAATTATGGGGGCGGTGCAATACAATCTATACATGTGGAGGGGTGAATATCGACTGCTTTTAAATAGTCACCCTCTAGTCATCTTGTCTCAGTTTCTGTCTAAACGTCTTGAACGTCAGAATTTTTTCGTGTTTCCGAAATCGTTAACAGTGAAAATGGTTTTCGTAGAAGATTTGATCCGTGCGCTTATTGAAATTAATGGTCGTTTGACGGACGACGAGTGCATTTTCCATTTGCGTAATATTTTGTATATGTGCAATGCGGATGAAATATTCCGTATATCTCGTATGTTAGCCTCGGGTAGTGCTTTGAGGTTAGCGTATGCCATATATATGCTGCGAAGTGGTCATTTGTGTAAACTCATGTTACAAAATATAAGTAAGTGCTTTTCACTTTATGTAGTGCAAGTGTGTGTGATGTGGATATATAATAATTTATTTTTGAAATTCTAGTGGCTAGAGATGTTTATACAGAGGGTTTTCTTCAACCCCAAATCCCCGACCACGTTCCTGTCAATATTATCGATTATTCACCTGGATTCGGTGATGATACGCAATCCGTTGATGATGATGATAACAGTGAAGAACCTATAGAGGTCGTGGAAGAGAGACCTGTGGAATCACTTATAGAACCAGTCGAAGATACTGAGGAGAATGACGAACAGGAGGAAGAGGAGGATGAGGAGGAAGCAGAAGAAATAACGTACGAGGAGGATGATTATGACTACGATAATGAGAACGAGGACGAAAATGATGGAGGCAGAACGGTCCCAGAAGGTGAAGTCCATGAAAGCGTCTGGGATGACGTTCCATCCATTTATGGTAGAGACTACTCCAACTTTCCAAACAGAAGTTCCGGTAAGCTTTTTCTTACACAATTTTTATCTATTTTAAATTGAAAATAAACTTATTTTCTTCCAATATTCAAAATTATCAGCTTAAATGAACTCTTTTTCAAATCATTGAAAAAATTAAAAATCTATTGAAATTTTTTGAAATCTTTTGGAACGTTTTGAAACATATACATTTTTTGAAATAATAAATAATCTTAATGGAATCATTGAAATATTTTGAAATCTTTTTTATTTTTTCTACCTTGAAAAATGTTAGTGAAATCTTTAAAATATTTAAAACAATCTTTATCGAAATCTTTGAAACCTGTGAAATATTTGAAAATCTTCCAAAACATCGAAATCTTTTCAAATCTTAAAAATATTCTTGAAATCTTGAAAATCTTTATAAAATCATTGAAATGTTTTAAATGTTTTAAATCTTTTTCAAAAATATTTATTTCCTTTCAATGTTGAAAATTATTTGCCTAAATGAAGTCTTAATGAAATAATTGAATAAATATGAAATACTTGAGAATTTTTTTCGAAACTTTTGAAGATTTCTGGAATGGTTTAAAATTTTTTCAAATAATAGAAAACCTCTATGAAATTATTGAAACATTTCGAAATCTTTGTGATTTTTTTTATCTTTAAAAATCTTATTAAATCTTTGAAATATTAAAAAAAATCATCATTGCAATATTAAAAATTTTTTGAAATTTTTTAAATGTCTGAGAAATCTTGAAAACTTTTAGAAATATCAGAAAATCATTGAAATCTGCCAAACCACCAAAATCATTTAAAATATTAAAAATATTTTTGAAATCTTCAAAATCTTTAAAAAACTAATGAAATATTTTGAAATCTTTGTGATTGTTTTGTAAATCTTGAAAAATCTTTAAAATATCTTAAAATCTTTGAAACCTTCGAAATATTTTCAGAAATATTTATTCTCTTTCAATGTTTGAAATTACCTGGTTAAATGAAATGATTTTGATGTGATTGAAGAAATTTGAAATTTTTGCGAATTTTTTGAAAGATTAAAAATTTTTTGTAAGTATTAAAAGTCTTTATGAAATCATTGAAATACGTTGAAATCTTTCTAACTTGTTTTATCTTGAAAAATCTGTGCCGTATTTTTTCAATATTCAAAAAAATATAGAAATCTTTGAAATGTTTGAAACCTCTGCAAAAGATTTCAGACATCTGAAAATCTTTGAAATTTTCAAAGCCATCTTCAAAATATTCGTAAAATTATTGAGATATATTGATTTTTTTTTCTAAATCTTGAAAAATCTTTGAAATATTTGATAATTTGTGAAACCTTTGAAATCTTTTGAAATTTTAGTAAATTCACCGAAATCAATAAAATTTTCTACGAGATTTTCGAAATATTTTTTTCAACACATTTTTTATTTCATTCAGGTTACAAAATTGATTTTACTAAATAATATTTATATTTTACAGAAAACGATAACCAAATGGTTCTGGCTGATGTTGCCGCTATCGAAAGGTTACGTCATCCCGACACAGAGGATGAGAGGACTGAAGAAGTCGCTATGCACCAAGTTGGAGGTGGCGCTGCAGCTAGTGAGCAATGTGACCAGCAGCAGCAGAACCAGCCAGAAAACAAACAACAGCAACAAGAACAACAGCAGCAGCAGGAAACACCAGGTGAGGGGAAGAATTTTTTCTGAATAGGGTATGAGCGATCTCGGTATTACCCAAAATTTAACTTGAACGGGATCGAGATCAAGGTAAATTTTAACGAACCAAAAATTAATCGAGCTGTTGAGGTCGTCGCGTATTGTGAAGAAGCTGTTAGGGCATTATACAGTTATTTAATGAGTAAAGTCGAAAATAGTGACAGGGTCGGTATTAAATTTAATTCTGATTTTTTTAAAAAAGGGGGTGGGGGTTTATCGTTTAGACCCGCGCATGAGCATAAATTTGATGAGTTTTGGAGAGTTTTATTTAGCGTGATTCAAAGCAATGAAGGCTTTATAATAGACCAATCATTCATTATTAATTTCGATTGGGTTAGGGATGAGAGGGGTGCCGATCGGAAAAATGTTCCTCTATCACATGCTGATATTAGCAAGCTTTCACTCTTAACAAGTGTTAAGCAGGACAACCTGTGCATACCTCGCTCTATTGTAGTCGCACGTATCCATGCAGAACGTGGGACAATTCGTTCCGGTGCGCTAGCCCGTCGATATGAGCAGGTTCGAAAAGGTAACAGTAGTCTACAGACAACGTTAGCTAATGAACTGGTGCGCGATGTAGGAATAGCAATTCCTGAAAATGGTTGCGGGATCGACGAAATCCATAAATTTCAATTGCATCTTGTCCCAGACAGGATTGGAATTATTATTTATGAATTTTGTACCTTTGGAAAGGACGTTAAATCACCCCTTTACAATGGGACTGATCTTGTTACCGTAACAGGTGAAACGGTGTTGTATAATTTAAATATCATGCTCGATGATAAACATTTTTACCCCATATTAAATTTAACAGCAGCGGCAAGTAGCCAAGGATTTTGCATCCCATGTAATAAGAGCTATCTGAACCCTGCTGGGCATAGATGTTCAAACATATGTGCTGCTTGCCGGCCCACAACCCCATGTCAGACTACTGCAGAAAATCCGAATGTTATAAATATTAGGTGTAATGATTGTAATAGGTCTTTTCACGGGCAGACATGTTTGACCAATCATATCAAGGCAAAATCTTTCTCCGCCAAAACGTCCGGTTACAATGCTTTACGCATTTGCACGGGTTGCGCACGTTTTATCAATTCGTGGACGGAAAGAAACCATGAATGCGGAAAAAGATATTGCCATAGCTGCAAGTGTCGTCGTGATACTGATTACCAATGCTTTATTTCTCCTGTTTTGGACAAAGCCGTAAAAAATAATCAAATTATAAGTTTTGTTTTTTATGACTTTGAAACACAACAGTGTGAAAAGCTACCTGGTGACCCTGATAAAAATGTTCACAAGCCAAACCTCTGTGTGGCACAGAGAGTTTGCACCAGTTGTATAGGCCTTGAAAATATGAAAGAAATTTGCCAGCATTGTGGCTTTCGAGAACATATTTTCGAGGGCAAAAATGCAGTTGACCAGTTTGTCGAACTAGTCACCAGGCAACAAAATAAATTTAGCGAAATCATTTGCATTGCACATAATGCAAAAGGATTTGATTCGCAATTCATTTTGAAATATTTGGTTGAGAGAAAAGGTAGCCGAATCAAGCCTGACATTATAGCAAACGGTACGAGTATTATATCAATGAAACTAGGTCAGGTAAAATGTATAGATAGTTTAAACTGTCTACATATGCCCTTAAGCAAACTCCCGAAAGCGTTCGGGTTTGACGGAGTTAAAAAGGGCACTTTCCCCCACCTCTTCAATACACCTGACCACAGCGACTACAAGGGTCCTCTACCGTCTTCGGAATTTTACTCTCCAGACACTATGTCTATAGAGGGGAGAAAAGAGTTTTTTGATTGGTGCGAAACTCTCAAAAAAGACCCTGAGTACGTATTCGATTTTCACACATAACTGATCGAATACTGTATTAACGATTTGGCGATCCTACGTGCTGCATGCATTGCACTCAGAGATATTTTTATCAAATGTGCTAATGTATGCCCTTTTTCGGAAAGCGTCACGATAGCCTCGGCATGTTGACGTGTGTTTCGGAAGAACTTTCTGAAACCAGATACTATAGGTATTGTACCTCCTGGTGGCTACCGACGAGCCAACAACCAGTCAAACATAGCCGTCGAGTGGCTATTGTGGTGCGAGAAAGAGTTAGGCAAAGAGATTAGGCATGCAGCCAGGTCCCATGAATATCGTACACCCGAGGGAATCCTGGTCGATGGTTATTACGAAGACCAGGGAAATGAGTATATTCTACAGTTTCACGGTTGTTTCTGGCATGGGTGTACCGATTGTAGAAAAATTAACCGCGACACGCGTCTAAATAACGGGGATTCGTTAGATGAACGTTTTGAACGCACTCGTGCTCAAAGCGAAAAGCTGCGAAAAGCCAGTTACATTCTCACAGAAATGTGGGAATGTAAATTTAAAGAAATAAAACAAAATTCCCCGGATATGATACATTTTCTGAAAAATCATCCCTTATTATTAAATAACGCATTAAATCCTAGAGATGCATTTTATGGTGGTCATACGGGAAATACAACATGTTTTTACGAGATTAAGGATGGAGAGACAATACATTATATAGATATTTGTTCCCTCTATCCTTTTATCTCGAAATATGGAAAATTTGCCGTGGGCCACCCTAACGTACTCGTGGGTGATGCGTGTAAAGCTCTAACTGGTGATGGTTTTGAAAATTGGAACAGTCTGGAAGGACTCATAAAATGCCGTGTTTTACCGCCTCAAAATCTCTAACACCCAGTACTCCCAGTTAAAGTACATAACAAACCCATGTTCCCACTCTGCAATGCTTGTTGTGTGAATCTCCAACAGGAAGACTGCCAACATGAGCCTGCTATGCGAGAAATTGAGGGTGTGTGGGTGTCAGATGAGTTGAAAAAAGCGGTGGAAATGGGCTATGAGATAAAATTTATATATGAAATATGCCAATACCAAGTCGTTCAGTACGATCCCGAAACACGGGAAGGTGGTTTATTTGCTGATTATATAAATAGATTTTTAAAAATAAAACAAGAGTCTTCAGGTTGGCCAATCGAGTGTCATGACGAGGATAGTAAAATAGCGTATCTGAGTGAACACTCGACAATGGAGGTTGTCGATTTAGATCGCGAAAAAATTACAAAAAATCCTGGTCTTCGCTCAGTGGCTAAACTGTGTTTGAATTCATTTTGGGGAAAATTTGGACAACGGGAAAATTTAATGAAATCCTGTTACATAGAGTCATTAAAAGACCTTTCGATGCTTTTCGTTAATCCTGAAATAGAGGTCTTTGACATAACTCCTGTCAATGACGATATGCTTTGTGTGTCGTTTAAATACCTGACCGAAGCTTGAAACCCTCATCAAATACAAATGTAGTGATTGCCGCCTACACTAAACCCCAAGCTCGTCTAGTGTTGTACGACTACCTGTCTCCACTGGGACGTCGAGTACTGTACTATGACACTGACTCGTGCATTTATGTACGTCGAGACGAGCCTGGTGAGTATAATCCTCCTCTTGGTCGTCTCTTGGGTAAAATGACTGACGAGCTTGAGGGTGAATATGGTGAGGGGAGCTACATAAAGACCTTTGTTTCCGGAGGTCCCAAGTTTTATGCATATCAAGTGCTTTCAAAAAATGGGAAAATTCACACGAAATGCAAGGTAAAGGGGATTACTTTGAACTATAAAAACTCAAAACTCATCAACTTCAATACAATTCGGGAAATGATTGTAGATAGAGCAGTTGATTCGATCAAATTGAATTTCAGAGCTATTAGGCGCACCGCATTTCACGATGTCCTCACAGTTGTATACCATTAAGCCATTTCCCTTTCAGGGTAGGCGTGACACTACCCGATACGGGTAGTGTTTCTAGGTGGATAGTTTTCTTGTAGTTATAAATAACTACAAGTTTGGGCTCACCACACCCATAATATGCCAACAGCACACAGTATTCTCGAATGGTCACCCATCCAAGTACTAACCGCGCCCAACGCTGCTTAACTTTAGTGATCTGACGAGAATTGGTTTTTTCAGCGTGGCATGGCCGTTACTGAAACTAAAACCATTAAACCCGTTTGCAATAAAAGGCGTTTTCTAGAAAACTATGACTCAATCCCGTATGGTTACAAGGGTCCGATATAGCCCTAAAAAATACTCTGGTTTTCTTTCTGTCTCTCACGAGGACATGTATGCATGTTTTGAATGATTGAAAATAGGTTAGTATAGTTTTCGTAATATGCACGTATATTTTCGTGTGTGTTTGTGTATCTGTGTGTCTGTGTGAGTCAATGAAAAAATAATCTCATCTCGTTTTTTGTTTGTTTTTCATTACAGATGGCTCAATACTCGCCAGAACAAAGATCGAAATGTGGCAAGGGAAGGAAGTAGAGGTCATAAATATGAATATTTCCATTCCGAGAAACGTTAACATCATCTTTAGTGAGTATCAATATTTTTGACATGTTTCAAAAAGAATAAGCACTGTTCGAACAAATATTTAATACTTTTCTTATTTATTTTTCCAGGTCACGAAGAATATGATGGAGACGACATCGTTTTCGAGATCGTCAGACCACCAGTCGACGACGATGATGATCATGACAATACTCTGGAACCGGGTGAGCTACCCAGAAACCAGAGCTTCGTACGGATCTCCGAGGAAGCTCTTCGTAAACTCAACGAGGCGAGAGAGGAAGCGGCCGTCAATGCCTCTTCAAGGAAACGCAAAAATTCACGATCATCATCATCGCCAGTCGTGATAGATCTCACGGTTGAGGTCGATGATGATGATGATGATGATGACGACATCGTCATAATAGACGAAGAAGAATCAAATGAACCGCCGAGCAATAAGGGGAGGAGTTGATTATAAAAAAATTTATCTTTTTCAAAACATTAAGAAAAATTAATATCGATTTAAATTTTTGTAAAATGCAATAAATTTTATAAATAGATTTAAGCTTACATTTCTTTTTTTTCTTTTTAACCGTACTTTTCTCTGTAAACACATTTATTGGTTTTATTTAAAACAAATATTTGAATAAAAAAAAGGTTCAAACGGATTCCCTTATGTAATTTAATATCCCACAATTACAAAATTATATAGTTTTCACAGCACAGATCCCAGAGTCAACACTAAGTTGATTACAACATCTTTTTCAAAATTTTGAAAACTGTGAACCGTGTTGGCGGTGGCGGCGGCGGCGGCCATGTCTCTCAATAAGCTCATTTATGGGCGGGTGCAGCGTCCAGGATATTAGCTCATTTCCTGGACGCTAGAGGCGCGCGGCGGTGCAAGCTGGTACTCAGAGAGTTGAGCTAATACTACCAAGGTGCCAGCTGCTTTACTCGGCCGCGGCAACCAGGCTTATAAGCTTATTTGCCTGGTTGCGTTGCGCGTTGTGGTTTTTTAGCTAACTTCGTTCTCAAGTTTTTTTACAATATTAGTTAGACTATCTGTGTGCGTGTGCGTGGGAGGTGGGGAAATGTATAAAAGAAGGTGATCCTTTGATTTATGATTTCATTTATAAAATGGATACAAGATGGAAGCATCCTTTCACATCGATGATTTGCGGTCCTACAGGTTGTGGCAAGACATTCTTTGTAAAAAAAAGTTATTCGTCACATTGGCCAAATGTGTGATGCAATTTTCGAACGAATAATTTTCTATTATTCCGAATGGCAACCATCTTATGTTGAATATGGGAAAAATATTGAATTTTGTGAAGGTTTGCCTCAGTCATCGGATTATTCCAATGATAATCGGGTGAAATTAATCATTATTGACGATTTGATGCGTGAATCTTCAAATAATACAATAGTCGATCTTTTTACCAAGGGTAGCCATCATAAAAACTTGAGTGTAATTTTTATTTCGCAGAATCTGTTTCATCAGGGCCACGGTCAACAAGATATATCGCTAAACGCAAATTATATTGTTGTTTTTAAAAATCCCCGTGATCGGGCACAAATTCAATATATGGCACGACAAGTATTCCCTGAAAATCCACGATTTGTCCAAGAAGCCTACCACGATGCCACTTCGCAGCCACATGGCTATCTTATCTTCGATTGAAAACAATCAACTCCTAATAATTTTCGCTTTAGAACGGCAATATTTCCTACCGATCCGTTTCAGTACGTCTACGTTCCTGCAAAGGGTATAAAACCCCGAAACAGTGATTCTTCTGTTCCAGTCGTGCACCTGTGATGAAGTCGAAAACACGTAAACGTCCCATCGGTGTGAAAAACGCCGCAGCGTTGCGCGCTCTGTACCATCTAAACACCAATCAACGTCGTGAAGTACTCAAGACTGCTGATCCAACACTTGTTAAATGTATTTGTGAGTGCACGTTAAACATTTTACACGGGAATGTACCTCTGAAAAAAAGTGAAAAACTAAAGTTGAAAAAACATCGGCACGTGTTACGGAAATTAGCCACACCGCGCAGTACATGGAAAAGTAAAAAAAGTTGTATCGTACAAAAAGGTGGATTTTTACCACTTTTGATAGCACCCATTATCGGTTCACTTCTTTCAAATCTTTTCTCATCAAAATTCTTGTAAAAAAACCACATGGAGCATGCGCGAAAAATGGTACTCGTGCCTAGTGATCGCCTGTCACAACTCCAACAACATACCTCAATCGATCAACATTTTCCACAACAACAACAGCAAAATGATGTACAAAATATAAATTTTTCTCTACCAACCACCCAAACTCCTGGTAATGCTCTTAGTAGGTTGGATATGGAAATGAGTCAAATTTTAAACTCACAGTCGGTGAAAGATGATCGTGAAACATGGAAAATGTACCAACAAGTTCTGCAAAAATTTCTTTTCTTCACTGAGGAATAGCGAAAATCATCGCCAACAAACAAACAAGTACTCGGTGATAAGATAAATAGTACGGAGGAGGAGGAGGCAAATTATATGGTGAACGATACAACCGTTAATACTAGGGATATTGTTTCGTCGGTTCCAAAAACATACAAAAATAAGGCAGAATTATTACTAGAAGAGTTACAAAAATCGGATGTAAAAGATAGAATATATTGGGATAGAAAAGGTGCAGTCTTCATCGATGGACGTTAGGTGGAAAATTCAAGCATTATTGATCTTATAAATGACGTATTACGACATCGAAAAAGAGTTGTTGTTCCTGGAAGGCTGCAGTTTGCTAATTTCCTTCGCGAAATATCCATACCACGAGAGCTTGTAGGAAATAGTCAATATTGGAAAAGTACACGACTTTGGAAGATTTCGCCAAATAAAACGTCAACTCCACTTAAACGAAACAATACAAATAATAAATCACGAAGTGAATATACAAATCTTTATAAATCTGCGTTTTCAACCGAGAACGAAGACGACGACGACGACGGCGAACAGTTGGGATAAAGCTGTGCTGGTAACACTACATTACAAAATAATAAATCGCCTGGAAAGAAATCTTGGATATCTTTTCGTATACAAAAATGAAAATATTGGAGGATTTATACTATGATCCACAACATCAGGCGTCATACGGAGGCCTCGAAAAACTTGTACGCGCTACAAAAAACAAGTTATCGCGTAACGAGGTTTTAAATTGGTTAAAAAGTCAAGATAGTTTTAATCTTCATCGGCCAGTCAGAAATCGTTTCAGAAGAGCAAACTATAACATTGATAATGTGGATGATTTGTGGGAGGCAGATTTGGTGGACTTACAGTCTTTAAAAACATACAATGATAGTTATTCATACATTTTAGTCGTAATCGATGTGTTTAGCAAGCATGCTTGGGTCGAACCGCTTGAAAACAAGTCTACAACAGAGGTAAAAAATGCATTTACTCGTATTCTGGAGAAGAGTAATAATCGTATACCGATTTGCCTGCAAACTGACAAAGGAAAAGAATTTGTCGGCGTGAGCTTTCAGAAATTTCTTCAAGATCATGAAATAAAGTTTAGAGTTGCACGCGATCCTACTGTCAAAGCCGCAGTTGTCGAGCGTTTTAATCGAACTCTCAAAGAGCGTATGTGGCGATACTTTACTCACCGAAACACTCACAGATATATTGATATCCTTCAATTACTTGTAACAGCATACAATAATATACGTCATTCGAGTATTGGTATGCCACCATCTGATGTTACACTAGACAATGCATCCATTGCACGAAAAAATTTACAACGACGTTATTTCAACAAGGATAAAAAGAAAAACCCTAAATATAAGGTTGGTGCTGTTGTACGCATCAGTCGTGCGCGTGGCACCTTCGAGAAAGGATATGAATGGGGATGGAGTGAGGAATTGTTTGTTATTAAACGGGTTATAACGTGGAGAACATATTCACCTGTTGTGTACGAGTTGGAAGATTTGGCTGGTGAAGTCATTTAAGGACTTTTTTATGAACAAGAATTAGCAGATGTCAAGAATAAAAATGTGCACAAAGACGAGTTTATTGTCGAAAAAGTAATTCAAACACGTGGGAAAGGTTCTGAAAAACAAGTTTTGGTCAAGTGGGCTGGATATCCTGATAAATTCAATTCTTGGATACCTGCTTCTGAAATAAAACGTCTGAAATGAATGAAGATCAGTTTTATCCCATTCTACCTAGTGATAGTAGTATGAAATATTATCCCAACAACACAATCACGCATTTCACAACACAATTGCCTCAAGAAATTCGGTTACAAGGGCGTTGGGCAGTTGCTCTTACAGAGATTCAATTTCCACGCTCATTTCTTCATGTACGACCCTGGGAAAGTGTATTAGAAAATCGGCTTGTTCTCATGTTCAACGACGATCCAGATCCGGAATTTCCCGAGCAAAAGTATGATTTCTTTGATAAACAAAGTGATGATCAGCTGAATGGTAAAGATATCGTGGAAATATTTAAATTACAGAGAAGATATCATCTTCAAGGTGGGTTACCTAAAAATTGTTATAAAACAGAGACAAAAAGACAAGAAATTCTCACTGGTACATGGTTAAAACCAATAGTAGCATTTTTTCCGTAAGGTGTCTATGAGTCTGTGAATGACTTAGTGCGAGCAATTAATAGTACACCAGAAGTCAGCGAACACGTCCGTTTAAAACATAACCAGCTGAACAATAAGTACGTTACAGTGGAAAAAATTTGAAAGGTGACTGTAAACGAGTCGGTAGCCATTTTCTTGTAATCAGCGAGAAAATATCGCACATTCTCGGCTTTGCACTTGAAACGCTGTTACCGACAGATTCTTACATGGTTTGTCAACCAGCGAGTCTCACAAATGGACTACCTGAAAAACTCTTTGTCTATTGCGATATTTGTGAACCACGCATCGTTGGAGATGTAAAATCACCACTTTTGAGAGTTGTGTCTGTTGATTCGAAAAAATATACATTTGGCTCCACACAGTTGTCGCCTTTTTCAGCACCTCATTACATACCCCTACTACATGCAGGCTTTCGGACCATGGAAATCGATATAAGGGACCATCTTGGACTTCCGATACCTTTTGAGATTGGATCGTTGACAGTGATACTTCATTTTAAACGAATAGACTAGTTGCGATGTATTTTTCATCAAACCAAAAATGACTCTATACGACAATTATTACACGAGTCAAGTTGGTGGAGGAGGACTTTCACAAATTTATATTGGATCTCCCTACCAAAGAGGACACGGAATTGGCAGTTTTCTCGGTGGACTTTTTCGTCATGTTCTGCCGTTTTTGACTCGTGTAGTCAAAAGTAGTACCACGTGTAGTCGGTAAAGAAGCGCTGCACACGGGCATGAATGTCATTGACGACTTGGAACACAACATTCCACTAAAAAGTGCCGTGAAAACACGTATTGGAGAATCTGGACAGAATTTAAAGAAACGTGCTATGGAGAAGGTACAAAACCTTATGAGAGGTTCAGGGTATAAATCGCTGCTCAAGAAACAGAGACTTCAGTCAATCGGTGAACTCGGTGTATCGCGTATCGTGGGTAAAGTTGACAGCAACTCAAGAAAGAAGAAGAGGAAGACAAAGAAGGTAAAGAGATTGTCAAAAGGCAAAAGGAAGAAGAAGACGAAAGGAAAGAAGATTAAACGTAAAACGACTGTAAAAAGACGTGCAAAATCAAAGAAAAAGAGCATTCTAGACATTTTCGGAAATAAATAATAATAATTTACGAAAAATGTCTTTCTTACACTCGCACTCGTGTGAATGCCTGAAATCAGAGCTTGATCTATTTTCTCTACCACCAACTCAAACATCGATAGAAGGTTCTCCGTGGGTTCACTACAAACATATTTCATCACTCACTGACGATTCACCCATAGAATTTGTCGTTCCTGGCAACGGAGATGAGTACATTGATTTACCACATACCATCCTGAATCTCAAGATAGCATTACATGCACCAGAAAAAGCAAAGGAAAATGAAGCTTCTATTGCACAAATAGCTCCTGTTAATAATATATTACACTCAATGTTTAATCAGGTGGATGTATACTTTAATCAGAAACTTGTATCACCACCAAATAATGCTTATGCTTACAGAGCATACATTGAAACATTACTCAACTATGGACCAGCTGCGAAATCAAGTCCGTCGCGCATATTTTGGTACTGGAAAAAAAAATTGACTTGATTGGTCATATACACTGTGATGTTTTTAATCAGGATAAATTTCTG
The DNA here is from genome assembly GCA_932195095.1 of Andricus curvator. NCBI lineage: Eukaryota > Metazoa > Arthropoda > Insecta > Hymenoptera > Cynipidae > Andricus > Andricus curvator. The sequence goes on from CAKNYM010043975.1 coordinate 30,791, forward strand.
TTGAACGGTGTAGAGCTTCGCCTTCGTCTCGTACGTTCTAAAGATGCTTTATGCCTCATGGATCCTACAGGTCAGGCATCCATCCATATTGAAGAAGCCACTCTTTTAGTTCGTCGAGCAAAAATTAGTCCTGGTATTTTACTTGCTCACGCAAAAGCACTAGCTCAAGGGACAGCCAAATATCCTATTAATAGGGTAGAAGTGAAAGCACTTACCATTCATGCTGGTGTACAGAGCGAGACTCTTGATAATGTAGTGCTTGGACAACTACCCAAAAGAATAATCATTGGATTTGTCGACAATACTGCATACAACGGAAACTCCACGAAGAACCCGTTTAATTTTCAAAATTATAAAATAAATCACTTTTCACTATATTTGGACGGCATGCAGATCCCATCGAAACCTATTAAACCAGATTTTACAAAAAATAACCTCTACGTCGAGGCATACCACTCACTGTTCACTGGATGTGGTATTGGTTTTCTCAATGAAGGAAATAATATAGATCGTGATGATTATGCACACGGATTCTGCCTTTTTGCATTTGATCTTACACCAGACTTATCAGCACACTGCTACTCACATTGGAATCTTGTCAAGCATGGTTCTTTAAGAATTGAGGTTCGTCTCGAGGAAGCACTTGCACACACTATCAATTGTCTAGTTTATGCCGAGTACGACAATGTCTTGAAAATTGACGGTGCAAGGCAAGTTATTGCAGACTATAGCAATTGATTTGACGCAACAAAGGAGTCGACCAGTCCGAACATGTATGGAATCCAGTTTTGTGACAAAGGAAGCGCCGCTAAACCAGTTTGAGCACGTCAATACATGACACTACACACCCACGTGCAAAACTACCAACGGTCCCCATTTATACGAAAGACGCACGCCTGAGCTGGGTTGATCAGGTCGAAACATGAAATATACACACCCTCAAACACACCTGCCTGCCAACGGATTTTTCGTGTGGAAGGGGAAAGCTGATATATCTACAACCTATATAAGAGGGCAGACTTCAGACGTAGCCCACCACTGGTAAAGAACATTGCAACGTCTTACATCGTTCTACTCATATAGTTTTTCGTTGCAGTCCTCGTCCTCGTTGTGAAATCTGCAATATGGTTGACTCTGTAATCGAAATTCAAGGCTTTCGGGATCTTGATGACAATTTTCTACCAAAGGAGGTAGCCATCGTCACACTGGATCACAAATTTGTCGCTCACTGGATCGCAGCACCACCTCATCCCTTTTGCGAACTTTCTACCTGTGCAAAACAACAAAACAATTGGCTCTCAAGATTCTATCATGGGATCGAGTGGGTCGAAGGAGGTATTTCCATGAAGTTTCTCTACTCCAATCTCCGAGATGTAGCTAAATCTGCAGCAACAATTTACACACGTGGGCGTGAAAAAGTGAAACTACTACAAAAAATAATGAGTAGGCAAATTATTAACCTGGAAGAACTGACAGTTCCTACATTCAAACAACTACCAGACAAATGAGAATATTGTTTTCATCATGGAATCAAAAAGGGGGAGGATTATGCCTGTGCCCTCAATAATGCTATGAGAATCAAACGGTGGCTCGGCAAACAACGACAGGAACAGGTACGATTATTAAACAACAACAACAACAACAAAAGAAACACCAAACCATATAAAAAAAAACATTTCTGTTAAATAACGCATCGAAGACGAGGACTGCTATCGACGGAGAAGATAAAAAACCAGTGTCTAATATATTTGAATCCAGTTCGCCATCACACGCATACGAAGACGTATGGACGGACAATGAACAGCCTGCAAATTCTGCAAGTGCTTCAACTGACGGGGGCGCACACAATCGGTGTGTACCCGGCTGATCAAATACCGAAAACTTGGACACGTCCTGCTGCTATCGTTATCAACACAGATGACCACACAAAACCTGGTTCGCATTGGGTCGCCATCTTTGTCGGCATCTCAGGCAGAGGAATATACTTTGACAGTTACGGTTTACCGCCTCTTGTTCCTCAACATCTTCATCGTTTACGAGGGAACTGCACCCTCTTCAGGTGGAACACAAAACTACTCCAGAGTGCCTCTTCGAACGTGTGTGGTCAGCTTTGCATTAGGTTTCTGCATTGTATGTGTAGTGGGTATTATTTGCGCGAGTTTAATGCACTTTTTACCGATGATCTCCTGAAGAATGATCAAATTGTGATGCGATTTTATAAAAAACTTTTGGCTAAACATAAACTGACTTGTAAAAAAAATGTAACAGGAAGTGAAAATGGTGGCAGCGGCGATAGTCACTGTGCATGCTCACTGCATAGCTGCAATCGTCTCGAATCTTTTGTACAAGCATGTTCTTCGAAACTTGCTACTTTGTATCTATTTTAATAAATGTTTGTTTGATCACATATAAGGTAGAATTATTATATAACATTTGCTTCATCGATTTTATCTCTTTGCTCTTTTATGCAAAAGAATATTGCGCCTACTCTCCGTGGCTCAGAGAGTATATTCTTTTGCATTTATTGTGTCTCTGTTTATAATGCTTTGTAAACATTATTTTAAGTATTCGTCTCCCTCGTAGGCTAAGAGTTTTTTGTGGAATACATACATGTTTTAGATTTTCCTCTGCGTCTAAGACCTGTTCTACTATCTAAGTTGGTATCCCTGTATTACTTATTTTTGTGTTCCTTCATTCGCATATATGTCTGTCTTGTCTCCAGTCGTGTACATATTATTGTATCTCTATTTTAATCTTATATAACTAACAATACATGTGTGTTCTTTAGATCTAGATTTTTTTTGTTGAAAAAAAAATAATAATAAAATGGTGAAAAATTGAAATAAATGTTTTTTTAATTCCAACAACCCTTTTCCAACCCGAATAGAATGTAAGATTAGGATAATTAGTTTGCGTTGTAATTACTTCTCGCCTTTTCCAACTCTATGTCTTACTACCTCTGCTCTTGGACTAAAAGGGAGGGGCAAGACCCCTCCTCTTTTCGAGGCGAAACATCGCAGGTTCGCACAGGGAGGGGGTGGGGCCCTCTCCCATTTTCCAGCTGAGAATCATCCATTCGATGGGAGGGGGTGGGATCAGGGGAGGCCACGCCCCCTTCTCTACCCCACCCCTCATTTTAGGCCACGCCTCACGACCAATCAGAGTCCGTCCTATGGCTCGTGGTATCTACTTATACTATTTTTTATTGAAAATACATTTTTTTTTGCTTGAAAATTGAATAACTTGGTCACATTTGTTTTCTTACATTACTGAGAAATCTTTCTTGGTTGGAAATTTAAATTCGGTTCAAAAATCGTCTTTTTTGTTGTCAAATTCACAGATTTTTGTGAAAATTCCATATTTTTTGTTACAAATGAAACTGTTTCCTGGAAAATCAATCTGGTTTTTTAAGAATTCACCTTGTTTTTTTGCAACCAAATCTTTTTTGGTAAAAAATTAATCTTTAGTATTACTATTAGTAATCTATTCCGTTAAAAATTCTAATACTTTTGGTGCATGTTTTTAGTTTTTGGGTGAAGTTCACTGTTCTTGAATTACAATTGCAATTTTTGTTTTTTAATATTGCCAGTATTAGAATTCTCGTTCAGAATTCATTTTCTTGTTTGAACATTAAACTACGTTGTTGAAAGTTGAACTACGTTCTTAAAAATTAATTTTTTAATGAAACATTAGCTTCTATGGTTGGAAATTTAATTTTTTATTTACATTTACATTTATCAACTGACAACACAACTATTTCGTTGAAATTTCATGTATAAAACTTGACTTTTTTGGTTGAATTTAATTGGGTTTAATGTACTATTAAAACTTTTTCGGCTTCACTATCAAGTATGTTAATTTTTGATGAGAATTCATCTTTTAAGGTTGAAAATTCAACCACTTGTTTAAATGTACAGTACTTCCTTAAAAATCCATCTCTATGGTTGAAAAGTCATTCATTTGTGTGAAAAGCCGTTTTTTGGGTTACAATTTACCTTCGTTGGTGAAAAAATTGCATCTTTTTGATTAAAAGTGGAACTGTTTGACTAGAAATTAATCTGCTTTTGGTGAAGATTCAACTACTTCGTTAACAATTGGTCGTTGTTGTATGAATTATGCTGCTGTTGATTTAAAATTAAAACATTTTCCGTCGAAACGTTTAAACTATTATATTTATTCTAAAGAATTTACTTTTTTTTTAAATTGTACTACGCTGGTAAAGATTCTTTTTTTTGGTTGCAGATTCATTTCTTTGGTTCAAATTTTAACTACTTATGATTTTCCTACAAATAATTTCCTACAATTTTTTCGTCATTACAGGAATTATTAGAACAAAACAATCGCGAAGAAACTATGAGAAATTCATTATCTGAACATCTTATATCGTAGTAATAATAATAATTATTATTTTCGATTGATACTTTTTCGCAAGGTTCCGGTTGAGCATTCATCTCTTCGGTAAAACATTTGCTTTAAAAATCATCTGTTTTGGTTAAAACTTAACTTCTTTGTGGGAAATTCATCTTTCTGAATTTTCAAGTCAAAAGTTTTCTCAAATATTCCACTCATCGGCTTGAACATTCCATTCTAAGTTTGAAAATTCTTCGATTTTGGCAGAAAATCTTTTTTTTATTGAAAATTCAACTATTTTGCTGAAAATGTAATACATTTCGACTGGAAATGTATGCAATTCAAAGCGTTGCTACATAACGGGCATGAATTCGCGGTAGAACCCTTCGATTGTACAGAATATCCATTAAAAAGATCACGGGGACTTCTTAGCGTGGACCAACTGTTTCCCAGCTTCCAGGCTAGGAGAAACTGAAGGGTCCACCACTCTACTGTTCAACGCAAGTCAATTTCTGTGGTGGACGGGGTCGGGCTGTCCCGTGAATTCGCTCCTCTCATATTCGAACATATTCACGCGTCAATATTCACGGGCCGAACAAGGCAGGCGAGCAAGGCGAAGAAGGCGAGGAACGATTCGTGAAATCGTTTTCGATGTCCTAATCCGGGAGCCAATAACAGTTTTGTCCGCGGTGCGGGACTTTACTTAAATTACGCAACAGCTGGGAGGGGGGATATTTCCTAACAATTCATTTTGGTCGGGGTGGGGGTGGGGGGTGTTGAAAATCAGAAATACTCTGGACTACTTGATTGTGTTCTAGATTCTAGAAACAAATTGACATATTATATTAGTGAAATATCAGTCTACAAGTAAATGGTAAAAAACTGCTTTAATTCACTATCTGATAATGATAAATTGTTATGGGGGTAGTCAATCCTCCTAAGAATAAGGGTGCTTATGTTATTTTCTTTTTAATTGAAAAATACGAGTATATGTCGATATAAGCGTTTCAAGATTGAAATTTAAAACGTATGCTGTTATTCATTGTCCATAAGAAATAAATAAACTGTAGAGATGAATCGACCCTTGCAATGAATTTTATCTCTAAAATCCCGGAACATGTCAATTTTAATTTCTTCTTTTCTTAGTAAGAGTACAATATACAGTGAAATTCAGGTGGTTTCAAAATTTCTTTTTCAATTAAATGTGAAAAAAATCGCATTTGACCTCGTAGAAAGTAAGGGTTGCAACCCCTTGTTATACAAAATATTTCGCAATGAGTGCTTGTCTGTGAAAAATAATATGACGTTTGTTTTGTTAAAAAATTCCAATTCGTTTTGAGATATTAACGAAAAACTGTTTCTGAGGAGAAAATGTTAGGGTGGTGATTACCATTTACATCTATGAAGTAGCAAGTGTAAAAAAATACGTGTCTGCTATTTTTGTTATGTAGTACAACATCTCAGAAAATAAAGAATGTCAGTCAAGTACACCTCGCGAACCAATAAATTAACTGTAGGGTAGGGTGGGCCAAAAAAAAATTTTTTGCACTTTTTGTTGTGTAGTTGTGGTACGTGTTTGATTCAAACCTTTCTGCTGTATAGTCCCAGTCTTGGCGCGACCCAGGAGTTCGTTACGAATTTGAATATATAAAGATTATCCAGATTTTAGCTAGTATCTAGATAGAATCACGGTTTGGACTTGAACAAAAATTTCAGAGGTGAAATCATTTTGGAATAAAAGATTGAGGAAATTACAATACACAATTGCACAAATGCTCAAGCAATCATTAATTGTACACTATTACATATTTAAGATAGTAAACAATAATTGTTGAAGGTGATCGAAATCTTAATACAAGAACTGCATTCTTAAGAACGATTTTTTTAAAGGATGTTTAAAAAAATTGTCTTTTCATTGAATTATATAGTAAAGTTATAATAAATTTATATTGAATTTATAATAATTATAATCTGTAAAATGCTATGTATAATATTGATGATATTCCTGAAAATCAAATTAGGTATTTTCACTTCAACCATCAGCTAACTTCACTTCGTTGAGTGCTTAGGGGAAAACAATGGACCAAATGCACGAGACAAAACTTTATTTTTGTAATATCTTCATAATGAATGATAATTATTAACATTTCATTATGTCATTTAATAGTTCTTAAAAAATAAAAACTATTTTTCAAATACACTTATATAGAAAAAATTAGTTTTTACGAAGTTATTAACAAAATCGGGCAAAAATGGAGGGAATCCCATGCATTTGATCCATTGTTTTCCCCTCAGCAGTTAAAGAAGTGAACATCGCTGACTATGAAGTGAAAATGCCTAATATCATTATAAATGATTTATTTGAATTATTTATTGATTGCGTAAATGATAATTAAGCCTATCGTATTAATTATTTGAAATAATAAACAATCATTATTTCCTAGCCTAATCAGGTAAAATCATACAAACTTTATTATTTGCAATGATTTATTCACACATCAAGCACTTTTCATGTGTAAAAATTGTTCATATTTTATTGAAATAAATATTAGGATGTAATGAATTGAAATTCCTATCCGACAAAAATGGAAAAAAAACTTAACTTTTAGATGGCTGAGGTGATTACTTTTGAACCAAGCACTTGCATTTCGATCTAAGAATTGTATACTTCCACAGACGATTTTCCCAATGAAAAAGCCAAATTAAGACAAAAGTATTTTTTAATTTTCATCCCAGGAACATGTTTGTTTGACTTGCCAACATGAAAATATGAGTTTTCACCAATCACCAAGTTTTGGACGAAGCAGTTGATTTTCCAACAAAACAGTTGAATTTTCCATCAAAAGGGACAAATGTTTTAAAAAAATTTCTACTTTCGAAACCAACAGTTGCGTTTTTATCTGCGAAAGATGTAATATCTTAGTAGAAGGGATGATACTACAGATGAAATTCCAATTAAAAAAGACAAATCTTTGAAAAAAAGTTGAATTTTCAACCGGCAAAGAGTTCTGTTTACTTTCCACCACCAAAATATTAAGTTACAAAAGAAAGTGCAAAAGAAATTGTCGAATGTTCAACAAAACAGTTGAATTTCAAACCAAAAAGAACGATTCTTTAAAAAAGCTGTTTAATTTTCCACGAAACAGTCGCATTGTTGTCTAAGAAAGATGAAATTTCTACGAAAGTAGATGAATTTTCAAACGAAAAATACGATTTTTCATAAAACTATTTCAATTTTTCCCCCAAAAATTTTTCAGCTGACTTTTCAATAGGACAAGATGCTTTGACAACAACAAGTATATTTTCCACGAGCTACTTGAATTTGCCACCAAACAGTTGAATTTTAAACGACCAAGAATGACTTTTTCAACAATTTTTACCCAAACACTTACATTTTTTTCAAGAAAGAATGCAATTTCTCCAAAAATAGATGAATTTTTAAACTGCAAATACACATTTAAAAAGAAAAACTTCAATTTTCAACGGACAAAGATTTCAGTCGACTGTTAAACATCAAAATATGAATTTCAAACGGAAAATGAATTTTCTATGAAATAGTTGAATTTTCCACGCAACAGTTGAATTTTCGACCAAAAAGGACGACTTTGCAAGAAATTTTTGTCTTAATTTTTAACCGAGCAGTTACATTTACATATATTCCAGAAAGATGAAATTTCTACAAAAATAAATGACTTTTTGAAGCAAAAATTCAAGCTTTTCCACGAGAAGAAGCAACTGGAAAAAAAAGAAATATTAATCGAATAACAAGGCAAATAAAGAACAAGTATAATATTGTATCAGGGTTACCTGAAAACTTCATTTTAACTTCATATTCAAAGACAGGACTTGTAACGTTTTTATCTCAAAATGTTTTATAACCGGAATATAACAAATTCCAAGGAAAATAAAGAATTTGCAAATTTAGTTTGCTTCTCATTTATTTAAAGTTATTTCTCAAGGTATTACATGTCGGTATAATTACTGCGATTTATTTGTTTCAATTTCGAATTTAAAAAAATTCTCCCACCCCACCCCACTCTACCGTAATAAATCGTTACGAAATATGCCCCCCCCTGATCTGTTGCGTAATTTAAATAAAGTCCCGCACCGCGGACAAAACTGTCCTTTACTCCCGGATTAGGACATCGAAAACGATTCCACGAATCGTTCCTCGCCTTCTTCGCCTTGCTCGCGTGCCTTGTTCAGCCCGTGAATCTGGACGTGAATGACAGCCCGACCATGTAGTCCCTGTTCACCACAGAAATTCACTTGCGTTGAACAGTACAGCGGTAGACCCTTCAGTTTCTCCTAGCCTGGAAGCTGGGAATCAGTTGGTCCACGCTAATAAGTCCCCGTGATCTTTTCAATGGATATTGTGTACAATCGAACGGTATTGGGTTCTACCGCGAATTCATGCCCGTTATGTAGCAACGCTTTGAATTTCATACATTTCCAGTCGAAATGTATTACATTTTCAACAAAATAGTTCAATTTTCAATCAAAAAAATATTTTCTGCCAAAAGAGAAGAATTTCCAAACTTAGAACGGAATGTTCAAGCCGATAATTGGAATGCTTGAAAAAACTTTCGACTTGAAAAATCAAGATGAATTTCCCACCAACAAGTTAAGTTTTAACCCAAACAGATGATTTTTAAACCAAATGTTTGAATTTTCAAGCAAAGAGATGAATTGTCAACCAGAACATTGCGAAAAAGTATCGTCAGAAAATAATAATTATTATTATTGTGATATAGTGATGTTTCAATAATGAATTTCTCATAATTTTTTGGCGATCATTTTTATTCCTATAATTCCTATAAGGACGAAAAAAGTAAAGGAAATTCATGATAGGAAAGTTTCAGGGGCAAAAAGGCGTAATTTATATATATATTTTCCTACAATACTTTTTCGTAAGGGAATAGTTGAATTTTCAACCTACAAAGATGAATTTTCAAGCAAATACTTTAATTTTAAGTTGAAAAATGTATTAAAAAAATTTTTTTTTGACAAAGCAGTTCGAGTTTCAACAACAGAAATGTATCTCCAACCAAAAGAAGTTAATATTTATCAGTGTAGTAAAATTTTCAACAAATTAGTTAAATTTTCAACAAATATATATGACTTCTCAAGGATAAATGTAATACTGGAAATATTTATACCAAAAATGTTGTAATTGGAAATCGAAAGCTGTAAAATTCATCCAGGAACGATCAATTATTAAGAAAATAGTTGCATCTTCAACATAAACACATTAATGTTTAGTCAAATAGTTCCATTTTCAATTAAAAAGATGAAATTTCTACCAAAGAAGATACATCCCAAAAAACGAATTTTCAAGAAACTAAATTACTCGTAAACCATACAGATAAATTTTTAATGTAGTTGTAAACATTTTAACCAAGTATTTGGATTTTCAACCATAAAAGATGAATTCTGAACAAAAATTGTCGTACTTGATATTTAAGCTGACAAAGATTTGGTATTACAACAAACCCAGTTCAATTCCACCAAGAAAGACAAATTTTCAAAAATATACATGAATTTTATATTCCCAAAATCTATGCCCATTTTCTCCGTGAGGAGCTGGTGAGGAGCTGAAAAACTGTTCATTCGCGGCGGAGATTCGAATAGTGTCCAGTTTTGCTGAGAGTTCTCTCGGCACCATGAAAACGCCTTTCCTTCGATATCACACGTCACGCCTTGCGGCGTTTAGACTTGAGAGAGTTGGGCGTAATGCACTGCAAAGCGTGAACGTTCAACACAGGTCCATTTCATTGCACGAGAAGAGACGAACACCACCGCTAGCCACAGCCCCTTACTCAGTCCGGAACGGGACCCACCAAAAAAATGTCTCAAGTCCCCTGAACGAGATTTATGGCATCACGTTAACTCATTCAACTCATAGGCGGCGGAGGCAAGATACTGACCTGCTGTATTCGCCCCTTTGCCTAGAGAAGAGAAAAGTGGCGAGCTTTTAATTTCATTTTAATTTAAATGCAAAGGTTGTAACAAATTTTATATTGAAGAAACTTGTAGAAGATGAAAGACACGAATAGCGGAGCACAAAAGAGATTATGAAATCGGTAATAATAAAACTGTTCTTTCGCAACACGCATAGACGCGTAGCCATTTTTTCGATTTTAACTACAATATCAAAATACTAGCAAAAAGAATATCTCTCAAAAACTCAAATTTTTCTTATAAAAAAATAAATATTTTGACTTTTGTGTTAACTTGGAATCTAAAACATGGCGCATCAATAATAATTATTACCAGTGGTGTGCAGTAGGGTGGTCCAAAAAATATTTTTTCGAATTTTCATGCATATCGCTCGGAAACTTGTTTGAATTCACAAAAAAATAAATCCACTTTTTTTTCAAAAAAATTATATTTAGAGGTGTCTCAAGCCCCGTGAAGTTTAACAGGTATTTCCCATAAGAAAAAAGACGTTTTTGTACATTTTATTGAGAATCGTCAATATTAGGTGAATCGAGTTGAAACTTAAAATTTCTCTTGACAATTAGCTATAGAATACGAATGAAATATTAATTTTTTAATATCACCCCCATAACTCTGTTTTATAGGGTTTCAAAAAAAAAAAAAAAAAAAACCAGTAAGTGAAAAAAAGGGTTTTGCGAGTTTTTAGCGATAATTATGATTTTCTTGCTGTTTTTCTTCTTTATTCATAATGTTTCCCCTAAGGGTTGACGTTACTTCCATTACTTACAACACTTCCGCCTACATATTTTATAAAATCGTATCCTTACTATTTACATTTATTTACAACTATTCACAGAAAATCCTATATCTAGATCCTTATTCCTATTCTATGTGGTAGCGCAATTTAGGACGTGTTAGCGAACGAGTGAGCGAGAGATCGAAAGCGAGAGAGAGAGCGCGAGCGCGAGAACACATCCGCATCTTAATCTGTTTATTCTATTACATAACCATTACTTACAAATCTTTACGCTTCTAAACTGAGCGAATCCCGTTTCAATTTCTTTCCACTTCTATTGTACCTCCATTTTGCCATTTTTTCACGTGCATTCTTTATTCTTTTTCATTCGCTCCTCTAACCCCCTTCAACTTCTTCATCCACTTATCTCCCAATTCACCCTCCAATAGAATCTTTACCACATTCTCCTGCCACTTTCCTTTATCTTCGATTCCTCTCCCATATCCTTCCCATACATGCTCCCATGTTTCCTCCTCTCATTCACAAATTCTGCACTTCCTGTTCTCTTTCGTTTCCCAATACATTCCTTCCCTCATCTCGTTACCCAATCTAAATCTTGTTATACTTGTCCATCTTCTCTCTCCCCATCCCTTTTCTAAATACTTTGGTACTCCTTCCTTTTTTCTCATCTTATACCATTCATTATATTTTGATTTCTCAATCATCCCCCATCTCTCTATATTTGTCTTTCCCTCTCCCTTTTTCCAATTCTTTATAGTTTACTCCAGCTCCGTCTTCTATATCTATAACATTAAAGAACTCCCTCCTTTCTTCCTCCCATCTCGTTAATTTTACCGCCCTCCCGCTCCTTTCTTCTACCTCTATCAAACACTTTCTAGCTAAATCCCATCCTCTCCCCTCCCTTAGCTTCGTCTCAAATTTCCATGCCCTCTTTTCCGCTCTAGTACTTAATTTATCCCTTTGCGCTTCTGCTCTCACATCCCGGCGTCCTCCAGTCTATCCCTAACATCCACCTTATATACCTTTCTTGGAAACTCTTCATCTGTTTCCTTTCTTTCCATCCCCATATCGCTGCTCCATAACCCAATACCGGCCATACGAGCGTATCAAATAGCCACATTCTCCTTTTCCATTTTTTAATCTCCTTTTTACTATTTCCCATATCTGTTTCATTACCCCTGCTGCTTTTTTTATCCTTTCCCTCATATGAGCTCTATGACCCTCATTTGTTTGCAAGGTATATCCTAGATATTGAAACTCTTTTACTTCTTCTAACTTTATTCCGTTCCATCTCCGCGTGCATTCTTTCTTTCTTCCCCCTCCTTTTATAAACCTTATCATCTTCGTCTTTTCTACATTTAAATTCAACTTTTTTCCAAATGAGTATTTCTCTAATACTGCAAGTAAGCCCGCCATCCCTTCTTCATCCTCTGCCATCAACACTATATCGTCCGCGTATGCCAGTGTATATCTCTTTTTGTTCCCTATCCTGACTCCTCCCCATCATTTTCTCTTCATTTCTTCTTCCAAGTCTGATATTAATATATTAAATAAAAGTGGGCTCAGAGGACATCCTGGTCTTACTCCTCTCACCAACCAGAAACTATCTTCTACTTGCTCTCTTACTTTTACCCTGCTTTTTGTCTCTAAAAATGTCCGATACTCTCTTTATTAATCCTTCTCTAATCCCCTCTTTCACCATAACTTTTTCTATCTTGCCTCGGTCCAATGAGTCAAACGCCGCCTATAAGTCCACGAACATTGCTACCATTGCCCCATTCTCCCTTTCTCCCTTTTAATTCTCTTATTTACTGAATATTTCAGAACATATATATTGTTCATCACCCCCATCCCTTTTTTGAACCCTCTCTGAATCGGTGGCTCTATCTTTTTTTTCTAAACTTCTTTCTTTAACCTTTACGATGAAAAAGTCACATATACTTTATACAATATTGGCATTAGTGTCACTCCTCTATAATCTCTAACCTCCTCCCCTTTGCCTTTCTTCACTATATGCACCACTACACCTTCCTTTCATAACTCCGGTCACCCCTCCCCTCTCTATATTCTATTGCACATTATCCATGCCCATTCCTTTAATTCTGTGCCCTCATATTTCCAGACTTCATTTGGAATCTCATCTATACTAGGTGCCTTTCTATCTTCCATTATCCCTAATACCTTGACTATTTCCTCCCTTGCAATGTCCTCCTCCTCATCTGTTTCCCCATAATATTTTCCTCCTTTCTTAACTTTCCTCTCTACCCCTCCTAGTAATTCCATAAAATATTTTTTCCATTCTACCATCTCAATATCCTGGTTTACTCTTTTGCTTCTTCTTCTCTCTCTATTTACCACCTTCCAGACCTCTTCTTTCGTCCTGGCCTTCTACGCGTCTTCTTCAGACCTTTCATTTTCCTCCTCTTTTTTTTTTTGATCACACAACTCAGTTTTCTCTTTTTTTCTCCTATATTTTTCTCCACTACTTGACCCTTCTCTCCATTTTTTACATTCTCTTCTCGTTTCCTTTTTCTTCTGTTTACATTCCTCATCCCATCCACTTCCACCCACTCCTCCACTATCTCCTATTTTGCTTGTGCAATCTAATACTATTTTTATTCCTCCTATCATAATGTCCATCTCCTCGTTTACATCTCCTTCCCCCATTTAGATATCATTGACCAATCTCCTCTTCCTGCTCTGTTTACTTTTGCTTCCTTTTTAGCCGTATTGTTATTACTCGATTCTCCCTCTAATGTCACTATCATGAGAAAGTGATCCGAATCTACATAATTCCCTACCTCTAGTTTCTTCACCTTTCTCCTTTACCTCGTCGTCCACTACCACAAAATCAATTATCGATCCCATTTTTCCTCCAAAACGTGTATATTCCTCTTCCTCATCCCTGTTTATATTTCCGTTTGGGATAAACCATCCCATCTCCTCTAGGCTCTTCAGAAATTTATTTCCCTCCCCATTCAGTATCTTGTCTTTGGATTTTCTTCCTTGCTCCCCATCCCATTCCCTTCCTCCTCTATTTCCTGTTCTCAAATTAAAATCTCCTCCTATTATAAGACTAATCTCTTGTTTATTTTCTTGCATCAGTTCTCTCATCTCCTCTGATTTCTCCTACTTATCATCTTTTACATAAACCCCCACTAGCTTCCACCTCTCTCCTCTCACATTCACCTCTTCTACTATTAATCCTTCTTTTTGTTCTTTTATCTCTTCTTTATCCTTCTCCGTTATACATACGTTCCTTACTCCCATCACCATTTTTCCTATTTCTCTGCCTTTTTCATTCTTCCTCTTTGCATTTTGAACCTGCCATTTGTAACCTCTTGGCAATCTTTCCTTACTCTTTCCCATCCCTTTTCATCTAGCCACGTCTCCATCATTACTACTATATTCCATTGTGTCAAATTTCTCATAAACTACCTATCCTTACTTTCCAAGCCTGCTATATTCCAGTAGCATATCCTCTAATCATCCCTATTTTTGTTTTTGGTCTCTTTTTGTTTCCTACTATTTCTTATTTCTATATCTCCCGTTCCTTTCTCTCCTAGTGTTCCAACACCTCATTTTTTACTAACTTTTTTCTGTCCTCATCCCAATCTCACCATGCACCTTCTATCTGTATTCTCCCATACTTAACCCATGTTCTTCTTACCTTTTTTGTTTCCACTTCCGCTCGTTTCCTCAACTTTTACTGCATGTTCCATCCTACCCATGTCAAATCATCCTCTATTCTCTCCGAGCTTCCATATAACACCCTCTTCTTTGTCTTCACTTCCCTCTTATGTTTCCATTTCTTTAGTTTCACCAGTACCATTCTCTCCCCTCTTCGCGCTTCCCATCCTATAGTTCGCACTTCCTGTATCTCTCCCTTAGCATCAATCCTTTCTAGTACTTCTTCCACTCCTCCTCTAATCTGAGACCCTTTATCACTATGTTTTTTTTCTTTCTTTTCTGTCTTTCTTTTCTATTCTTCGTTCTATTTTTCTTAACCTTTTCTTCTCCTTATTCCCACTCTCCCAACCTCCAAACTCCCGGTTTGAGCTTTCTATTTTTTTATCCTACCTTTCAACTCCTCTACCTTTTTATCAGTCTGTTCCTGCTTTTCTAGTTTTTGTTCTAACGTCTGCCTCGTTTTCTCTAGCTTTTCCCTGACTTCTTCTCATTTCCTCATTTCTTTCCTAAGTTCGAACATTTCCCGCCTAATTTCTTTTTTTATTTCCTCTCCCCTTTTCTCCTACTTTTCTTCATATAACCCCATCACTTCTATCGTCATTTCGCGTGTTTCATTCAATCTTTCCTCTTCCATTGGATCTTTAGCCTCAGCTTTGTTTCCTTCTATCCCTTTATTGTTCTCATCCTTCTCTACAAAACTATGTTTTTTTTCCGGCGGCGATCTGAACATTTTTGGATTTTTCAAGTTTCACCCTATTTCTTCTCAATCTCTCCTTTTTTACAGTTTTCATATACTTTCCCCTTGGCTTGATCTCCAAAAATCAGAAAAACTCAGCATAAAAAATTCACCGCTAATACATGAAATACTACTTCATACTGATAATTAGATGTTTACATAAACTGATTAAATAATTTATTATTGTTTTTAGCAATTTTCTTTCAAAACAGAGTTAGATGGTTGCGATTTTTTCGAAAAATTTCCACTTTTTGTGTAATTATATATATTTATATAATTATTTTAAGGAATTATTATTGCCTTTAACTATCTTCTTCTTTATTAATGCTAGATAGTGACGGTCTGAGCATGCAAAATCTGCCCCCGCACGTATTATAATGAAATTCCTGTCATAAGTTCGCATTTATGTGTAGTAAAATTTCTTGAAATAATAACCCTGAAAATTAATTTTTTTGGGAGTTATGGAGGGGGCAGGAAAATAGAAAAAGCGGTTTCTCATGAAAACGGCTTGACTGATTGTAATGAACAAAATATGTCTTGTAGAAACTAGTAAGGCTATTACAAAGAAAAAAATTAAAAAAATTTTTGAAAAAAATAACAGGTGGAAAAAATTTTGAATTCATCTATCATTTTTTTGAGCTTATGTTCTAGAGTAACACCCTCCATATTTTACATAAAAATCCCTTAGAATATCGTTCATAACATATATTTTTGTTCAATTTTATGAAAGGGTGGAACAATGTGAAAAAAAATATAAATCGCGCATGCAACACTCCGCACTGTTACGGTGAACTGCTTCCGACCGCATACTTTGGGACACAACCGTATTTCATTTTTTCATGGTGAAAAGAAGAATTTCTCTCAATGATAACTCTAAAAATGAATTTAATTTGTATTGAAAAAATTCAATTTTTGAAAAAAATTACAGGTAAAAGAAAATGTTCAATTCTTCAAAAAAAAATGTTGAGTTTATTTTCTGGATTGACCGTATCTCACATTTTACACGAATATTCCCTAAAATATCCTTCATAACATATGCTTTTGTTGAATTGTTTCAACTATGGCCGGTGGCAGTGCACCGTAAATGCGCGTAGTGTTGCATGCGCGATTTTTATTTTTTTTTCACATTGTTCCACCCTTTCAAAAAATTAAACAAAAATATATGTTATGAAGGATGTCCCATGAAAAGTTTGCGTAAAATATGTATGTGGTTACTCTAGAACATAACCTCAGAAATACATTTTGAAAAATTCAAAATTTTTTTTGGTCTGTAACTTTTGTCAAAAATTAAATGCATTTATAGGGTTATCATTGAGAGAAATTCTACTTCTGACCACGAAAAAATGGAATAGGGTTGTATCCCAAAGTATTCGGTCGGAAGCAGTGCACCGTAACGGTGCGGGGTGTTGCATGCGCGATTTTTATTTTTTTTCACATTGTTCTACCCTTTCAAAAAATTCAACAAAAATATATGTTATGAAGGATATTCCAAGGAACGTTTATGTAACATATGGAGTGTGTCACTCTAGAACATAACCTCAACATGTTTTTTTGAAAAATTCAAAATTTTTTGTTTACCTGTAATATATATAACCTACACACATATACATATATTTTGTTCATCAAAATCGGTCAAGCCGTTTTCGAGAAAAACCACTTTTTTTATTCTTCTTTACCGCTCCATAACTCCCCAAAAAATTAATTTTCAGGGTTACTATTGGGAGAAATTTCACTACACATAAATGCAAGCCTGTGACAGGAATTTCATTATAATCGTGCGGGGGCAGATTTTGCATTCTTACCAGGCTAGGCCCTTTCTAACTTTTTGCCAAATTTTTAATTGGTAAAGTAATTAATAATTCAAGATAACAAACATGGTTGCTTAAACAATTTATAAATGTTTATAACTATCTTCTCTTAGATATGTGCTAAGAGGTAGCGGTTTTCTGAACTGTTGAACTTTTTGACCACTTTTCACTCAATGAGGTAATGATTAATGAAAGTTAAGAAACATGCTCATTTTAATAATTGTTTATTGTTAATAACTATCTTTTCTTAGAGTAATGCTAGAAAGTTGCTTTTTTCTGAAATCTTTAGTTTTGCTTTGAATTTTTAGTTATGAACAACTAATAAGTGAACCTTAACAAGAATCATTTTTTGAATAGTATTATATTGTTTTGCTGCTCGGTGGGTTCCTGTCACCACTACGTAGCGCGTCCTCAGGTTGCGGATAGAGGGACGGCACGTAGGGCTGAACAGCCCCTAAGGTTAACTGCGAATAAAAGAATAAGCAGTCGCGGACGGCCGATAGGAACCAGTCCTGGGTGTGGTGAGCCCACACTAGTAGAAAATAGATACACGACAACCATGGCTTGCGAGGACTCACCCATTCGCGTTCATACGCAATGGGTGGGTGCTGGCAAGCCGAGGTGCAGCGTGTATCCACCTAGAAACACTACCCGAACCAAAACTAAAAATCTTATAAGGGAAAAATCCTGCTGCCCCATTGGACTCCGCAGCGATGACACAGCCCGCAAGGGATGTGTGGAATGATTCGCCTGTATAGGGCCAAAGGGGTATTGATGCCAGTAGGCGCGCTGCCTTGCAGGGTGATGTTAGGATACGAGGATGAAATCGTAATGTGTCTGACGACAAGTTGACGCGGTCCTTGTCAAAGTCGGAAAGCTCCCATACTTAGACTTAGAGGTATGGGGGTTATCACTTCTGGGACGGTGGACTCACCTACGATCGGAATAGGATCCTAACGTGCGGATTTCCACGAAATTATCATGGCTAACTTGCAACAACAAAAAACAACAGTAAAATATCTAAGGGCGCGAACTCTGAACGCGCGTAGTCTAAATACTGGCGGATTTAGCGAACTCATTGAGATAGCAAAGAGATACGATACTGACTTAATAGCACAATTGAACAGGTTTTTGACAAAGTTTTCAACGTATGACGCAAAAATTGTACTGGGAGATTTCAACGCGAAAATTGGAAAAGAACCGATGCATAGGCGTACAATAGGGTCGGAAAGTTTGCATGATGTCAGTAATGATAATGGTACTAGAGTCCTTATACGACATTCCCCTATACGTCCGCTCCATTATACGACCAGTTGCCGCTCCCCTATACGACGGAAAGGTCGTTCTCCACTATCCCCACTCTTCCGCTCAAAGCTCGCGCGGGAAGCAAATAGTATCGCGCGAGAATATGATGTAGTCAGCTGTCAGTGACACAGGATTCAACGCGCATGCGCACGACCACGTGAGATTGTTGGTATTGCAAGTGGAAGGGATCCCCTTGCGCCGTCGTATAAGGGAAAGTTCTCGGTCCCGAGCTCGTCGTATAAGGGAGCGTGGAGTGTAAATAAGTTTAAAACACCAACAGAAACATTGAATTATTAAGTTGAGATTTCTAATAGGTTCGACGCTCTCCAAGTAACCAAAAGCAAACCATGGTTTGACGAAGAGTGCAAACTTTGGTTTGAAAAACGTCAGAAGGCCGAACTAATTATATTACAAAATAAGTGCGATCAAAACACATAAGAAGTATCTCGAGATTAGCAAAAGTACAAATAGGCATTATAGATCCAAGAAAAGGGAGTAGGAAAAGAATAAAATACTAGCAATAGAAACGCATAATAAACAAAATAACCCGCGTGAGATGTACAGGGGAATCAATTTCATTAGGAAAGGCTTCCAAAGTAGAACGGAAGTAATGAGGGACGAAAATGGCAATCTAGTAGCCGATGCGACAGAGAGACTGAATTTATGGAAAAACTATTTCGATAAGCTATTAAATGTACGCGAAGCCCCCGTTGAAGGTAATCTCGGTGAAATCCACACTGCCGATCTACTAATTGATGATCCTACTGATGTAGAAATAGAAATGGCCATAAAGAAGTTAAAAAATAAAAAAGCCGCGGGCATCGACGACCTACCGTCAGAATTGATAAAAAATGAAGACCCTTGCCTCACAAGGCAAATTTGTACCGGTAAGTTAATACGCGCAGTTTGGAAAACAGAACGCATGCCGGAGGAATGAAATAACTCTATTATTATTCCCATCTTCAAAAAAGGCGATAAAACGAACTGTAACAATTATCGGGGAATTTCACTTGTGCCTTCGTGCTATAAGATCCTGTCCAATGTAATCTTACGTAGACTAACTCCTTTTGCCGAGGAAATCATTGGGAATTACCAGTGTGGATTCCGCCGAAACCGATCTACAAGCGATGAAATTTTTACAATTAGACAACTGTTAGAAAAGAAATGGGAATTTAATGAAGTAGTAAATCAGCTATTTATCGATTTCAAAAAAGCTTACGACTTTATTATACGCGCACGAATGTACTGGATCCTAGAGTTCTTGGATGTACCAAGAAAATTATTTAGACTTATCGAAATTTGCTTAAGCGGAAGTGCGGGTAGATACGTGTTAACGGAAGCTTATATGAAGAGTTTTCGATCCGTGATGGCCTGAAACAGGGCGATGCACTTTCGTGCGCCCTTTTTAACTTAGTTTTAGAATACGTGGTCAGAAAAGTACAAGCGAATCCGACAGGTACTACCCTCAATGGGATAATACAAATTCTGGGTATGCGGATGATCTCGACTTATTAGGGGATGATAAAGAAATCGTAGCTAAGAATGCAGAAATATTGATCACAAAAGCCAAAGATATTGGTTTAGAAGTTAGCGAATCGAAGACAAAATATATGACCGTCGTCAAATCCGAACAAAGTAATGTAGGCGGGGATCTAATGGCCGGAAATATAAAATTCGAAAGGGTTAACGAGTTTAAATACCTCGGGTCTACTATAACTAGTGAAAATAACATTAAAACGGAAATCAACGCGCGGCTGCACGCTGTAAATGGGTGCTATTATGCAGCAAACACGCTACTACAATTGCGATTGCTATCTAGAAACATCAAAGTAAGAATTTACAAAACGATAATAATGCCGGTCGTCATGTACGGGTGTGAAACGTGGGCGCTGACGAAGGGAAAGGAGAATAGGTTTAGAGTTTTCGAAAATAAAGTACTTAGAAAAATCTATGGTTCAAAGAGGGACGAAGAGACTGGTGAATGGAGAAAACTGCATAACGATGAGCTGCATGCTCTCTACGGGTCAGCAAATATTAATAGAGTTATGAAAGCTCGTAAATTGAGATGGGCGGGGCATGTAGCAAGAATGGGCAATGATAGAACAGTGGCGCAAGTTTTAAGAGGGAAACCGACTGGTAAGAGACCTCTAGGAAGACCGAGAAACAGATGGGAGCAAAATGTAAGGGATGATCTAAAGGAACTAGGACATGATTGCTTAAACTGGATGGAGGATGCACAGGATAGAGATGCGTGGCGATTTCAGGTAGATGAGGCAATGAACTTTCGAGTTCGAATTGCTAATCGATAATCGAGGATAATCGAGGGCGACCCCATCGCCCGAGAGCTCCGGCTCTTACAGTCAGCCACGTTGCTTTGGGCTAACTCCCCAATG
>CAKNYM010043975.1:61769-89945 GCA_932195095.1 Andricus curvator
TTGGATTGACTACCGTAAGGCATTCGATAACACGAACCATGAGCTACGTATTAAGCTCCTTGAGTGCCTGGAGGTGCATCCAAAAATAGTGAGATGCATTAAAGAGCTTATGCTCTTGTTGCATACAAGATTTGTCATAACATCTGACAAAAGATAAGTAACTACAAGCTATATCACATATAAGAGGGGGATCTTTCAAGGAGTCTCTCTAAGTCCAATACTTTTCTGCATCTCCCTCTTGCCTCTATCCATTGTGCTCCGAGGCAAAAGCCCTGGATACCTATGTGGCCCGCCAAACAAAAGAGAATATAAGGTCAACCACATTTTATACATGGACGACCTTAAACTCTTTGTTTCCCTGAAAGAGGACCTTAGCATCCTTGTGGAGGCGGTAAATAGGTACTCTAAAGCGATTGGCATGAGCTTCGGACTGGACAAGTGTGCCTGCGTTCACCTACGCCAAGGAAGGCTAGAAACTACATCATCAATTTATGCTTCCGAATTATCTGGGAAGGATAAGAACCAGGCGACCAATATGCTGGCCGTTACTCTACTGCTCTACACATTTTGTGCAGTAAAATGGAACGTCACTGAGTTAAAGCAACTTGACCGAAGCATACGCAAGATGATGACAATCCATCGAAGTCATCATCCTAGATCTTCTGTACCTCGAATATACCTTCCTCGAGATATAGCAGGTAAAGGCTTGCTAAGCTTGGAGCGTCTTCATAGAAGAACGGTTCTCACTACAGCCTGCTCAGTTCTAAATAGCACAGATTTTATTATGCGACTCGGATATGAACGTGAAATCGTCAATGCTGCGTCGTTTCTATACCGTTCTGCAGATAGAGCCGCAGAGGAGCTTGATCTCCCATTTGATTCCAGCGAAACTACACATGGCCTAGCATCACTAACACCTCTGGTGCTCAAAAGTCGTGTAGAGGAAGCAGAACATTCGCTTCTACTAAGAGCACATGCTAAACAGCCCCTTCATGGTAAATTATACGGCATTATACGTAGAGAAGAGCTATCGATGGGTCTGTCCAACATGTTTCTCAAGTCTGCTGGATTGAGATCGGAGACTGAGGGACTTTTTTTTGCCTGTCAAGACGGTGTTATAGACACCTTAATTTACTGCGAGCGCATAATGAATGTACCTGCAGGCGATACCAACTGCCGAGCGTGCAAGCAAGAGCCAGAAACACTTGGACATGTTCTCATTGGATGCTCAAAGTATACATGCTACGGGTACGTAGAGAGACACCATGCGGCTCTAAAAGTGTTATATTACCATTTTAGGCACTTATATGGTGTTGATCGATTTCCCATCTCGCCATACGTCCAGGGGGATCTCGAGTTCGCTGTGGAGAATGATCTGTATAAGATCTACTGGAATTTCGCATCCTCCACCAACGAACTCCACCACTCAACGTATCAGTGCTACAGAGCCTGATATTGTCCTCCAAGATGTGAAGATGAAGATCATTTATGTAATTGAATTCTCGGCACCAGCCGATGGTTGTATCACGGCAAAGAAGAAAGAAAAACAGGCGAAATATCAAGCACATCTTTTCGAGCTGAGCAGGCTGCGCCAAGGCTACAAAGTCCATCTTGTAGTTCTCATAATCGGCTGTCTGGGAGGTACGAAAGCTTCATTTCTTAGCTCAAGTCAACAAAATCCCGGCTTGCCAGCGTCAGGCTCAGTCCATCGCGAGCCAGATGCAAAAGACTGTTCTTCTGGGATCACTTCATCTCGTCCGTCAACAATGTTCCTCATGGCATTCTACAAATATTGGTAGCTCTAAAAAAGTATCCAGAGGTAAAACTTTCATCTCCAATTATGCCGTCTGCCGCGAAAAGTCATCCGCGACTAGAGACCGGACTCCAAGGAGCAGTGTTTTTCGAATTCAGTTGCGTAAATTTCCCGCTCTTGCTTACCTTCTAGGATATAAGGAGCAGGAGTGGATGACGTACACGTTCTGGTTGTGTTGGGATTGATTGCTTTAAGGAACCATGATCGTAGCTTCTGGAGCCTACAGCTTCCCATGAATAATAATAATGGAGAGTCTTATAGTTTAAAGATTCAAAATTGACGAATTTTAAATTGAAAGTCGTTAACATTGAAGAATTTTCAGTTGTAAATCTTTAAAATGAAATAATTGAAAAATATATTGAAAATTAAATTCTTTGAAAATATAAGTCTTAACGATGGAATAATTTTTAAATCTACATTTTTAAGATTCAAGAATTTTAATTGTAACTCTTTAAAATTGTGAAAATTGGAATTGTTGATCTTTAAAATTAAATATATTTCTCATTTGAAACATTTATGATTCAAAATGATAAAATTTTCATGTTTTACAATTAAAAATGAAATATAAAGCACTTCTTTTCGAGCTGAGCAAGCTGCACCAAGGCTACAAAGTCCATCTTGTAGTTCTCATACTCGGCTGTCTTGGAGGTATGAAAGCTTCATTTCTTGGCCAACTATACAAAATCCCGGCTTGCCAGCGTCAGGCTCAGTCCATCGCAAGCCGGATGCAAAATGCTGTTCTTCTGGGATCACTTCATCTGGTCCGTCAACACTGTTCCTCATAACATTCCATAAAGATTAGTAGCTCTAAAAAAATATCAGGTGAAACTTTCAATTCCAACTGTGCCGTCTGCCGCATAAGGTCATCCGCGGCTAGAGACCGGACTCCAAGGAACATTGGTGTACGAAGTCTCTCGCATAAATTTTCCGATCTCGCTTACCTTCTGGGACAGAAGGAGTAGGAGTGGATGACCTATACGTTCTAGTTGCGTCGGGATTGGTTGCTTTGAAGAACCATAATCGTAGCCTCCGGTGTCTACAACTTCTCATCCTAATATAATAATAACGCCAAAGGTGTTCTCGTAATGGCTTCGCGGTAGGATTTGAGCTTTCGTCTCATAACTTTGACGTCTATGTTGCCTGTAGCATTGCTATTGACAGGGTTTCCCATGACACATAGGCAGTGACCGAAGAGGAAAGGGACTAAGAGGAACATCAAAACCCATAAATTACTATGAAGAGTATTCTTAATATTTTGAACGCTTGTTGCTTCCCGAGGATCGTCGGCACGCTCCTAGAGCCACCGCTGGGGTCCACAGCATGCGAGACGGTGCTGATGGTGAGCTGCTAGATGGTCAGTTAGATCTCAGTAATCAAATAGCTGGCCAGCAAGAATGTCTGCGACAAACAGTAAACAGTGGAACATCAACGATGCCTGCTGAGGATGCTTTGGTTAGCGTTAGCAACTTGCAGCCAACCACCTTAACAGAAACACCGTGCGAGAGCATCAAATGGGATACCACAATGAAAGAGGAATTGGTGCATCTCTATTATGAAAGTGCGAAGTATGAAACCAAAAGTCAAAAGTGATACGAATTCAGGACGAAGTTATCTGCAAATGATCTTGACATACAGCAGGTTTCAGTGAAGGATCTTATTGCTAAGGTGAAGGATATCATGAATAAGCTACTTATCTCAGAAAACGGAGCAATGGAGATTAAACCACAGCTTGATTTGACGTGAAAAAACGTTGCTAATGAACATCAGTTAAAGGAAGCCGCGTCACATAATAAAGCAGCGGCAATTGAAGTTCTTGTGCAACCTGATGATGATCCGGTACCATCACATCCTCCAGAGGCAGATGACCTGATCCAATCAAAGGCAGAAGTAGAGGTTGGGCAACCAAGAAAGCGATTGAAATAGCAACATATGAGCAAAGATGTAGTGCGCCTTAAATTTTTGGCAGAAAAAAGATGTTAAGAGAGAACACTAGCCACTCCTTTTACTTAAGCACCCAGAGCTAGAAAAAAGAACAAATAAGTAGAATGTAGCGGACCATAAACGCTCAGTACCTGTTAACAGATTGCTTTCGGCATGCTAAAATAGCTGCCATTAAAATGAAAGTAGAACAATAGCTTCCTATTGATGAACTCCCTTTGGATGTTGTGGATAACGAAGACCTGATTGAAGGTGAAGGCATAGGTTCTAGGGTTGATGAAGATCAAGTACCATATCAACTAAAAATACATACGGACTTTAATAACGTTGATGTAAAGAGCGAAATCCCCAAAAAAATATGTCAGCAAAGTAAGGTGCAAATTGGATCGATTGACTCAATATAAGAAAGGAAATAGAACCAGAAAGCTGACACACCATGTTACTAAAATCATCCACCCTCGGTACATCGAGACATTGACACTAGCAATATTGGATGAGATTATAGACTCCCAACGGCAGAGGCTTGATGTCTTTACTGTTAGACTGCGTCGGTACAAGAAAAGTAGTACAAGAAGCCAGCATGATTGGATCTTTTAGGCAGATGAAAGAAGGTTCTACTGTGAACTGAGTGTAAAGCAAAATAACCAGCAAGACACCGAAGCCCCTCAATTGGAAGACATGACTACCTACTGGTCGGGTGTTAGCGGGAAAATGAACAAAAGTAATTTAGATGCTGCATGGTTCCAACTAACATCACATATTCAAATGTTTTAGCGGTTTCGGAAAGGGCAAGTCATTCGAAAGCTCCAGGTCCGCACATAGTGCACAATTTCTGGTACAATCACTAGGATGCCTGATGCCAGGTTTTATGCTTAAAGGTACTACGTATATGTTGCCTAAAAAACCAGATGCTTAGAATTCATCTAAATTTCGACCGATTGCCTGTCTTCGAACAATTTATAAATGCCTAACAGCTATTATTGCAGTTAAGGTATATTCTCACTACAACGAAAATGACATCCTTATGAAAGAAGAAACAGGATGTTTCAAAAACTCGCGGGGCAGTAAAGATATAGTCACCGTAGACGCTGTTGCCATGCCGCAAGCACGTAAACATCAAAGAAACTTGCACATGGCATACATTGACTCCAAGCAAGCGTTTCCTTCCGTACCATTTGACTATTTGCTTGAAGTCTTAAAAATGTACAAAATCTGCCCACGCATCATCAACTTTCTAAGTCGTGCGATGATGCTTTGGGGTATAAGAATGAAGTATTTTGATCATGGATAACCGAGTATAACTAGACCAATACGAACTACGATGGGTATCTTTTAAAGAGACTCTTCTAGTGTATTATGGTTTTGCTTAGCGTTGAATCCATTGAGCAAAGCGCTAAATAGCATGCCTTATGGGTTCAAAATACATGATAATGAGGATGGTCATCAACTGACCCATACCTATACATGGATTATCTGAAGCTATACGCTAATTCGAACCAGAAACTGCAGCCAGTGGTGTATATCACATAACAGGTTTCCATTGATACCCATACGGAGTTCGGACTAGATATACGAGGAACAGTGCATCTGATCAGAGGAGAATTATGGATCGCAGAGGTATAAAACGAGAACGAGAATGACTGCTTTTACTACGAGACTGACGATCAACGAATACACTAAAGTAATTCAGCGATTAAAATGGTAGTTCTGCCAAGAAATATGTGAGATGGAGACTAACGTCCATGCACAGAGAGCAATCCAAAACGTTAGATCAGCATCAAGTGGATAGAGAGGCATCCAATATTTGGCTGAAAAAGGGCGTCCTGTTTCCAGAAACGGAATGGTTCATCATTGCGATTCAGGACAGTGTTTTCAGCATCAGAAAAGGTCGCGAACACGTGTTACATCAAGACGTGGTTGACCAGCGCCAATTATGATAACAATCGATCCGACATCCTGATGCGTAAGAAAAAGGCAGAACTGTCTACATCATCGACATTGCTTGTCCACTTAACCGGAATTTTTAGTCAACCTATACAACCAAGATCCATAATTATAGCGAGCTAAGTTATTACGTAAAGACAATATAGAGAAATGTGAAACGCGCATATATTCATCCTATTGTCATTTCGGCTACAGGCAATGTGCACGCCAGATGCACTTAACATCTTGAACATTTAGCAATCAGTAGGATACTGGCAGCAGCTCGGGAGACGGTTTTATTGAACACCTTTCGCATTGTAAGAAACTTCCTAGACCATCAGGAAGCAGGCGACTAAATTCCTGTGGAGTGGCAGATGGTAGCTCTAAGAAAACCTCTAGAGGCGACTAATGTCACCTTCAACGCTCGCGGCCGCTGTGTAAGGATAACAGCGGTAAAAGACGAACACCAAACTACACCATGCTCCTAATTTTGTACCACTACAACATCATAATGAAAGATTTCAAACATCGTATTAAATTAATTTCTAACACCCGTATCTCATCATGCACTTGACTTAGTCCGTCACTGATAATGAAAAACAGGGTTCACCTAAAAAATAGTTAAAAAAAAAAATTCTATCAAAAAACTTTTCTGGTAGTAAAATTGGTAAAGGCTGAAAAAACCATTTTTTTCATATGAAAAAAGTTAATTAAACATCAATCTTTTGGTTTAATTTAAATAAAATTCATAGTCAATTGGAATAATACAAAATTTGAATGTTGAACAAAATTGTCAATAAATCCAGGTACTAGGAATCGAGCCCAGAAAAAATTTCGAAGGGTGTGTGAGAAACTATTCGTAATAAAAATTCAACTTTGGGCACAAACTTGTTCAAGATAAATACTCTTAAAAGAAAAAAGAATGATTCTGATATAGAGCCAAAAATATTTTTCGTAATTTTTTGTTAAATAGTTGCTATGCCTCCTAGAAAATTTCATTCAAAATAACCATTTTTTTAAATAATAATGTATGATATTTTTTTCGAGTCTATCGCAATAATTCTTCTATATTAAAAAAAAAAATACTGTTCTTTAATAAAACATGACCGATAATATAATTTCAGTTCTTGAAATCGTAGTGAACTTTTTTCTTTCAGAGGTTCCTTAAGTACTGTCTATAAAAAGCGAAATTAAAAAGATAACAATAAAAACGCCAGCCGCAAAACAAAAACAAACTTTTCTTCTATATAATGTAGTTCCTAATGATCTTGCTTTTCGAGAAATATTGGAAAAATGCCTTTTTTACAGTGAATTAAAATGCTGTTTAAAAAATAGAGATAAAAAACGATTCTTTTTTCTCAATCCATTCTGTAGCTCGTGGCGTCCATGTCAAGCGGAACAAGAATTTTCCTCTCGGGAAGAGATTTGGCTGTAACTCAGCGTATGCAGTCCTATATTAGTAAAGAAAAATACCCCCAAGTATTTTTTTAAAATTCAAAAAAATGGCGGAGATATGGGACTTCAAAATTGTTGGTATCTTTTTTTTTGATAGTTCCATACCTTTGATTTTAATTAACTGATTTAACTTTTTAAGGTATGAAATTGTTTGTAATGCATTGAAACTCAAATAGAAAAATGTCCATAAAGAAAAAAAAGTTTTTGACATTTTTCTGAAAACTCAAGAAACTAAAATTCTGTTTTTGATTTATATTTGATTTATATTGGGACCGCCAGGGGTTTACAAGAGAAAATAAATCTTAGGGTCCTACACCAGGAAGCGAAGCACCGTGGCTAGAAGTGCGCAGGCGTAGCGCATTATGTGACTAATGTCAGACATCGATTTATAAGATTTTGAAGTCGTGGTGAAAACTTTTTTAGCAACAATTTTCATTGTTAAAGTTTTTTTTTCATTTAGTAAGTAAGAGCGACACATGAACAAATAATGTGAGTATGTTAAAATTCTTTGATTCCAGAATCAAAAAATGCATTATTTGGTACGACGAACCTTCCACATTTTATGCATTTTGCTCCGGTTTTCAAATACGGGTACTATATTAAACTTTTCGGAATTAGAAAAAATCTTGGTCTTTTTTACTTCTGTCCTAGAAATGGGAATTACAGCGTTTATTGGCTGAGTACCCTCAAATGTAATAGAATTCTTAAATCATTTATTTAAAAACGCTTCTTCTGCATTGTTATTGCAGAATTCCACATGAATGTCTTTGAAGTGTGTTTTAGCCCAGTCCCCTGCTGGAAGTAAAAAGATGCAAAAAGATAGAAACATATGGATAGAAAAAGATAGAGATATTCAATCCTTTTCAAATGCACACCTTGCATTCCACAAACGCTATCTTCTTCTTTCCACGCCCTATCCATCGTGTCTACTCAGACTTATCTCTTTGTTTATCTTTTTCTATGCCTGACTCTATCCCTGGTGTACACAACTGCCCATCTTTTTCTATCACTGACTCTATCCCTTGTTGTTAAATTACCTATCGCTTTCTATCAGTGATTTTGTCCGCCGTATTCATAAGGACTTATCCTTTTATATCCATGTTAATGCGTCAAATATTTTTCAATCTTATCCCTTTCTATACCTACTTCATTTCTAAATTCTATCCATTTGAATTCAAACCGCATTTAAATATTCTTATCCATTTCTATCCACGATATATCGTTTTAATTTCTATCGATTTGAATCCACTCAAAAATGTAGTATTCTTATCCGTTTCTATAATAATAATATATTTCAAGTTTCAAGCCCCCGCAAAATAGCATTAAACCAGCAAGGGTTTATGTATCTACCAACGAAATTCCCTAACTTTACGACTTACTAGTCGAACTGTGCAAAGGCAAAAAAGGGGTGGGGATGAGGACTGGGAGAATTTGTTGTGCTTTGCCGAAAGAGGCACAGATACACAATCTGAGAAAAATTTGACATGACAGGAAGTTAAATTCACGTTTTATGTAGGTGGGAAAAAAAGCCCGCAAGCGGGGAAAATCACATAATCTGATAATTTATTTTAGGTGAGAAGAGTAAGAAGTAGAGAGGAAAGGGATTAGTGGGGTCGAAAATGAAGGTTACAGGTAGGTCTGGGGTGGCAGCTCGGAGCGGCGTCGAGAGAAGTCTCGGCGCCGCGTCGACCCCCCTTCCCCGGCCTGAGTGATTTATGTCATGAGAAAGTCTTTTGGCATCGCATGCTTGCGAAGTGGATCGTAATTATATTTACCTAAAGAGGAAATACGTTCAAAAGATAATAATGATGCTGATTGATAAAATTTAATTGCGGTTTCTTTGATATATTCTGAAATGTATGGTAATTGAAATTCTCTATAGAGGACAGAATTCTTGGTATATCTGGGTGCTTTGGTGATACGTCTCAGAAATTTATTTTGAATGATCTGAATGTGTTTAATATTGGTTTTTGACGCACCTCTCCAGATTGTACAAGCGTAAGTTATGATAGGTCGGATAAACATTTTATAGATTAGGATTCCATAATCAGGTTTTAGACTCGAGTGTCTATTAATAATAGGATTGAGACGAGACATGACCCCGAGGGCTTTTCATTCAGTTTCCTGGATATGCTGCTTCCAATTGAGACGTTTATGTAGTTTACCCCCTAAGTATTTTATAGAGTTTTTCCATTCTATTGGTTCATTAAAAATTTTGGGTGGATCTATTTTGAGTGGCTTTCTGACTGAGAAAAGAATTGCTTCTGACTTTCCTACACTAATTCTTATTCTTTAAAGCTTAACCCATTCGTCAATGATTTCAAGAGCTTTGTTAAATAGTTTTATGATTCTCCGGGCTGACCAAGAAGAAGTAAATAGTGCGGTGTCGTCTGCATACAATCCAATTGAAACTTTGCGGACCTCAGGGATGTCGTTTACGTAGATCCTAAAGAATACCGGTCCTAGAATGCTGCCTTGGGGCACACCCGCTCGGATGGGTTTTTCGTTTGAGAGTGTCCGACCTATTTTGACTGAGAATTTTCTATTGGAAAGATAAGAGCGTGTAAAATGGATAAGCCCTCTTGGAAAATTGTAATTTATCAGTTTTCGGAGCAGTCCTACATGCCAGACACTATCAAAAGCTTTTTCAACATCGAGGAAAACAGCTCCAGTATGTTTTCGTCGATTGAAATTTAAACTAATGGCTTCGGTAAGCTTGAGCATAATGCGCTGCGTTGAGTGACCTTTTCTAAAACCGCATTGTTGCGGTTTAAGGATGCTGTTTTACTCGAGGTGATAGTTTACGCGAGTGAGTATTATTTTTTCAAAAATTTTGCTCATTGTAATAAGAAGACTAATGGGCCTGTAGCTGTAGGATGATGTGTATCCTTGAATTTTTTCTGAAAAACTGAAATGTGAGCTATTTTCCATGAATTAGGAAAGTAGCTTAGTTGAATACAAGCATTGAAGATGGTGGCAAGGAGAGTGAGACATGAGATCGGAAGTTTTTTGAGGACTAAGTTTGAAATTGATTCAGGGCCGGGAGCTTTGTTGTTTTTAGTAGTTTAATTTGTTTTGTTAGTTTCTTATGGGTAATTTTCTTGAAATTATCGGTACTTTTACGGTCAGCCACCTACCGGGAACCTGCCGGTACTAAGCGGAGTATTTATTTCGATAGACAGACTGGAATTCGGAAGGTTCAGGCTGACTTATATTTGAGAAAAGATAGAAATGGATTCACTTCGATACGAAGACAGGGATTCGAAAAGATAGACGAAATTTGGGATTGCCTCATGGATGAAAAAGGATAGAGGTGGATAAGCGGAGGATTCATTTGGATAGAACGACTTGAATTCCGAAGGATAGGGCTCGCTTATATTTGAAAAAAGATAGAAAAAGATTCAATTAGATAGGTGTATAGGGATTGAAAAATATATACAAGATTTTGTATTGCATAATAGATAGAGAATGATAGAAACGGATAGAAAAGGATAGAGGTGGATAAGCAGTGGATACATTTAGATAAAAAGACAAAGAAAGAAAGAAGAAGATAGTCGTGGATAAGCGAAGGATTTATTCGGATAGAAACAATAGGATAGGCATAGGGAGTGGAAAGAAAACATAGAACATAGAAAGATAGGGATTCAAAAGAAAAGAGGTGATTGTAGATTGAAAGAAAGCTAAAAAAGGATCGGAAAAATAGACACGGGACAAAGATGGATACATCGTTTCTCTTCATTTCAATCTTAGAGATAGGAAATGATTCAAACGGATAGAGACTCTATCCATTTACTTCCAGCAGGGTTGTACATTTTTCTAACATTAGTAATCTGATTCTCGTATGCACGCTGAAGGTTTGGTTTAGCAGCCTCTCTTTTAAGAATGCCACTAATACCACCATAAGGCCCTTTGTTATGTGCCGAAACTTATAGTTTCCAAAAAAAAACCATTTATCAAAACTGGTTTCAGCGTGTTTTAAAATACTTCTTTTACAGAGAAAAAAAGCAGGGAGGTAATTTTTGTCGATTTCAATAAAAATGTAAGGGTCGAAGATCTGAAAATTTCGGAGGTGAGAGTTTTAAAATAGAAAATTTTTTTGAACTGCAAAAATGTTATTATTGGGAACTGTTTAAGAATTCAAGTTTAAGTAACAAACAGTCACTGTTCTTCAAGAAGTAATCAATGACTATTATCGATGAATAATTACATTCAGAAATAATGAAGAGTGGTAAAGAAAATGGAACATTTTACTCAATTTTTTCTTACAAAGGTAAATTTTAGAATAAAAGGAGATTTTCGTATAAAATATGGAGAAACACTCACTACATTCATTATGTTTACTATTTCTCTTTTTTCAATAACAATCAAATTTAGAAGATACATTGATTATAGTCAAACTAACAATTTTCTACCTCACTTCAGATACTACTCTCATCGAGCAGGAATCACATGATAAAAATTGAATTGAAAAGATTAAGACACCCCGCAAATCCCGCTTTGCAACAATGACGCATTGGATCAGTGTGTCAATGCTTGTAAATTCGAGAAGACGGTATTTCAATTTTGAATCTTTCTAAACGTACAAGTACGGTGCAAAAGCTTGAAGCCATCGAATTCACTTCGATGCGTCAGCACGCAACCGCTTCAACATTGGGCAATGCGTCTGAATTCGTGAGAGTAAAATACACGCTCAATTTTGCCCCAATTCGTCCCGGCGAATTTCAGCAAGTGTCGATTTATACAATTAAATCTGTAACAGGAAAAGCAACGTGCGGGGCATTTAAAATTTATTGTAAATGTTTAGTAAATTGTCCCGTAGCGTATCAATTCTTTCTTTTTTTCTGGGCTACAAACAATGAGATTTTAGAACAAAAAAAATTTTTAATCGGCAAAAATGCATCTTTACATTCTCATTCTAGTGAGTCAGAAAAAACAATTTTTACAAAGTTGTCTGTCTGTCGGCCTGTAGTCTGTAGTCGTTCTGTACCTAGCGGACACTGATATATAACTATCATCCAACAGTTGTGTAACAGAAAAGAACATGTTAGGTAACTGGTTAAAAACAGGTTTAGACCAGGGGATGAGTAATATCGTCCTCAAATGAACATATCAGTTCTGTAACAACCTTATCAAACAGTTCTGAAAAGATGTTAGGAGACGTAACCATTTTCTTTCAAAGATCCTTAACAATTTTGCAACAGTGTTATATGTCGAAATATATTATTATAACAATTCTGGAACAGGGTGACAGAATAAAATTATTCTATCACAGTGCTGTTACAAATATGTAACAGTGTTACAATATAAATTTGTCCTGTGATCGTTCCGTAATAATTCTAAAACTGTTTTATATTATTTGACAGTGATACATGACTATTACATCACACACACAAAATAAATATAATATAAATATAAAAATAAATAATATAATATAAATAAACATAAGTACATGTTCTTATTAGGCATTATATTATATTATAAGCTGAAACAGAAAAAATTGGGTTATTGATAAATCTGGCAGGAATCGAACACGGGTCTCCGGGGCGACAGTACGGCGATTACTCACTCCGGTAAAACGAATTATGACAATCGGAATTTCGTCGTCCATATGAAGTAAATGCTAGAAAACTGATTAATCAGATTTCGTATCTTCATTAATTATTGATGATTAAAATGGTTTTAATTTTCACATTCTCACTGATGCATTGTAGATGTTTTCATTTTTAAAGTTAAAAATTGAGACCATCTTATCATAAGCTTGTAATATTAAATTATTGGGTTTGGAACATTTCTCAATCCAAATTTAATTACAAGTTTATTAAATTTTGATTTGTATCTTTAAAAATAAAAAGATATTAGGATCAGAAATTGCAAACTGTGAATAATTTGAAACTAATTTGATAAGTGACAATTATTAATTCAAATAGAAAGTATATTTTTCGAAGTAATATTATTTTCATGAATTGTTACACTCACGGCCTTGGTCGTTGGCAGATAACGCGCTTCGTCTTACTCCGTATATACTAGTTAATTGTATTGGTTTATGTAAGTGTATAATATTATAAATTTCTTTTAGTTTGTGCTTGATGCTGAAGTTTCTATTTTGGTGAATTGTAGAGTTATTTTCAGTCAGAAAATAGTGGATTTTAAGTTTCTTAGTTCGATTTTTGTGGACTATGACACTGTTGAGGATAAAAAAAATGGAGAAGGTTTGGTATTTTTCCAGCTGCTCGTTGAAATTTACAGCAGAAAATACACTGAACATACGGCATGTGTGAAAACCATCTGGCACTTCCGCAACAGCTGATGATATTGTTAGGATCTTAGGTGCGGCGTCAGATGCTCTGGTGCTATTGTGATAAACTGCTTTAAACGCACAGTCGAGTTGTAAGAACATACTTGAACTCAGTGAAAAGAAGTGTAGACTTTCAACTAAACTTATTGGTTGGATCGAAGATCAAGCATTGCACACCCGAGATTCGCTCTTCAAGTCCAACCGACATGTCTACAGCGCTGCACTAGAAATAAGAAGAAAAAACAAAATAAAATACTTGTGAATTGTGTGGAGCAAGATTTTTTGCCGAAAATCTGATGATGCGCCGAGAATTTTTCTTGCCCAGATTCGAGATCTGAATGCCTTACAATAATTTCGACGTAAGAAGAAAATATTCCCTGATGACATTGTGTCGAATATGGTTCGCAGTAATTATATCTTACATGCTATTTATTTAATCTATTCATTTTATTACTTCACATATTGCCGATAAGATTAAGTTGCTCTGGTCAGAAAAATGTTAGCTCCTCACCTGTTATTCTTGCGTAGGTATAAAATCCTTCCGTAAACTTTTTGGAACTTTTTTTATATATATCATCATATTTGGTTCAACCCATTTTACACCTGCATTTTAAACATTATTATTGTTGCCAACTAGTGGTCTGCACTATGGAACTTGAAGGTTTTTTTACGTTAATCACTGTTTCGGATTAGAGTCGAACATAATGATCGCGCAAATGATAAGGTGAACACAAGAAAACACATATATAAAACTTAGAGGAAAACGCCCGTGTATCTTCTGGAAAGTCTTTTAGAGTGGGGGCCCGGAAATCGGCACGTACACCTAGAAATTTTATATGGTGATGCCGAAATTCAGAACATCCGTCTGATTCGTTTCAAGACGAAACGAAGTTTTACTATTACTACGGTCATCATGGATGACCGCCCGATTTGATATGTTCGTAGTGGTAAGGAGGGACTGATTAGACAAATGTAAAAAATGGGCTCTGAGATTAACGGAATTAAATTTAGGATAGTATGATGCCAACGGCCATACCACGCTGAAAACCCCAGTTCTCGTCAGATCACTGAAGTTAAGCAGCGTTGGACGCGGTTAGTACTTGGATGGGTGACCATTCAAGAATACTGACATGAGTGCTGTTGGCACATCGTGGGTGTGGTGAGCCCACACTTGTAGTTATTTATAACTACAAGAAAAACCTAGAAACACTACCCGAATCGGGTAGTGTCACGCCTACCCTGAAAGGGAAATGGTTTAATGGTATATATATATATGATAAAGTTAAGGTCTGGATAGGTCAAGAAAGGTTCATGCAAGACCTTCTTTTGCATGGAGGAGGACGCAAAGCTTCACAGTAGGTCTCTCAAGCTCGGTAGTAGCTGTTCGGACCGTAACAGCACGAACTAGGCCATCTTATCCCGGATAAGCCTCGTTGAGTCTGCCCAAAGGCCATTTGGTAGTTGAATAGTCTGATCAGTTTTCTTCAAAATGGCCAGATCTCCTACCTGGTCATACTGTTGACGTTGACGCCATTAGGAAGTGTTTGAAGCGAATGAAGGTATTCTGAAGACCATCTGTGCCAGAAATCATTATGGTCATTATGGCCATTATTCCAATGTGTAGGTAATTTTCAAACAAAAACATTCTGTAAAATTTCCTAATTATTTTGGTATATTTGTTTCATATTTTGGGAATTTTCCCAAAAATAACTCCGGTAAAATTCCACAACAATTTCGGTAATTTTTCCAGTGTTTGGGGAATTTTCCCGAAAATAATTCTGGAAAATTTACTAATGATTCAGCTAAATTTTTTTGTTTTTCCGCCATATTCTTTCCAAATATGATTGAATTATATAGTAAAAATATGATGAAATTCAAAATATGATTAGATATTGAATACAAAATAAAAATAAAATATATATAAAATCACAAATTATAGGAAAATTCAAAACTTAGGTGACGAAAATGAATCAGGTGTTCGAAAGCGATGGCGAATTATATCTATAGTCCATTCTTTATTTTATTGACATTACTTGAGCATTCCTTTTTATTTTGCGGCTTTTCGTGATCCTTTTATCCTTCTTCCGCTCTTCGGTTACTTGGATTTCTAGGATCATCCTGCAATACATGTAATAGATTAAACTCATATTTCAAGTTAGAATTTGAAACCATTGCACTATAAAGAAAAGCAAAACAAATACAATTTTACCTTTCTGAAAAATCTAATGAAGACGAGATCTCCTTTTTATAATTGCATCCGTATACAAAATGAACTGTAAGAAGCAGGAGTGCTTCCTCCAACATGCCATTTCCCTCCACGAGAATGATGTTTTCAACAACGACTACGCAGCAGGAGAATTCATCATATGTGACGTGCCGCGAGAAAAGGGACCTCAGGATTAGCAGGCGAATTTTTTAGTAGAAGCGATTGAAGAAACGGTCGGAGTCAGACACTCAGAGAGTGGGGATAAGCTCAGGAATCCATCCCTTCCACTTACAACTGCATCTTCTCGCTCCGCGTTCAGCGAGTCAGGCGAGCTCTCGAGTCACACGGACACAGAACGGAAAGATGTCTAGAAAGTGGTGGGACTGGATTTCTTGGGCCGTTCGCACGCGTCGAAATAGGAGATTCACACCTCACTTTGAAGCTTAATAACGATTCCAATTTTGCAGATAAAAATTCAATTCCTTTTTCAGTATGAAAGAGCGATTTAAAAACTATCAATAGCATCAAAAACCTGAAAATCGATTTTTTAACCCTAAGGCCCCTTTTCTCGCGCGCGACACGTCACATATAATAGCCTCCGTGAAAAACGAATTTGAGATTAGTTAATTTCATTTGCACACTGTATCTATTTGGATGCTACCTACATTAAACTTAATCAAATTATTCACCTTCTTTGGTGAGAACTGGATGCGTCGCGTCATTCAGTTGAACTAAATGATAAAACACTGATATTTGATCACCTTTATCACTTTTGAATAATAATGGAATTATGCACTTGCATTAAGTTTCTCAAAATTACAATTTTTTCATGTTTTTTGTCCCAACCTTAAATACCTTTGCCCTCCAATTCTCAAGTCAAACAATGACTAAAAATATTACAAACTTATTTTGCATTCTTCACCTCATTTAAGTATTAAAAATTATTCATAACATTAGTTACCTTTTTGAGGATGATACAAAGTTGATGGCAATATGTTCCACTGGAACTGACGTAGTTATTTCACTACTAGTACTTGGTGTCAGGTCAAGAACTGAGAAATTAATGCTATACACATTTCCGATTTTCATATTTGTGGCATTTTATAACCTTATATCTCTGGGTTCGGGGTTTCAAGGCAGAAATTTGGAATGAAAAAAACCCAGATTCAGGGCCGTCTTAAGATATTTGCAGGCCTATGTTCATCCATCTCAACTACGCTATTCTTTCTTATGAATTATTATCAAATTTGTGCTAAGTTTAATAGAAGAAAGATTGTAAAACTAAGGGAACATATATGTTAATTAGAGTACAAGAACACTAAGTTTTAGAATCTGCTGTGGACTAGGGGGGATGGGTGGATATTCGCACCATTTTTGACCAAGCAATGGACGCGTCAGTAGTAAATACTAACGCCAGGAACAATCTGCTAGTTTAAGATAATAATTGATCAACTTTTTAGAATTTTCAATATCACCCTCACGTTAACTATTTTTGAAAATTATTTCAATAAGTTTTCAATCAGAAATCAGCATGATAATTATTGTTAGTGATACCGGTGACGATCTTACCGAGGGAAATAGAAACGTAAGTACTAAAGTTCTGAATAAGGCTTAAATGAACAAAATAGTTTATCTCAAAAATATTCTTGCAAAATAAAAGAGAAAAATTTTGTTTTTAAAGTTTACTTTATTTTCGCCGTAAAAACATAAATTTATTATAATATAATAATGAATTGAATTGAATAATTGAATTCTAAAATGACTACATGTTTGACATATTTTCTACTTCCAAATGGTAAAATGACTGATGATTTAAAATAATTGCCATAATATTGTGTGACTTCCTTATTCTCCTACTTGATTAGAACATTTCTGTAGGTAGGAAAATTCGTAAATCGTGATAGTGTTTCTTTATTTTCTAAACCATTAGGAAAATTACAATAATTAATGGAAGTATTAGCTCTAAAAACGGTAATTTTCCACAAATATAGGAAAAAGATTTTTTTTTAATTTTAACAGGAAAATTATCAATTGCTGAAAAGAAATTCCTCATTATATTTCGGGTAATTTATCCCTAAGCGAAGGCGTAGCAACCGTGCTGAAAGCTGAATAGCACCTGGGTGAGGTGTCTTAAATGGCGACTCTGTGATACTGGGCGACCTCGCAGAGTATGCAGCCTTATCCTTGCATGTGAGGCTCCACAAGGACGTACGAACCCTTTCCCTAGCTGCTCGTGGGAACAATAATGACACCACCAAACCACCAAAAAGTTATAGATGCGGTTCAAAACGATCAAACGCGCAGAGAATCCGACAATGGGTCGGCAAACAGTGACGATCACCCTAGAGTTCGGTGTGCTGAAAATAATTCAGATGGAAACATTACGACGAACCGGCGCATACGGGGGATGGAATGTTGAAAACCACCTAGAGGTCACAAATCTTGACCGAATTAAATAATTTTTTTTAGAAATGTTACTAATTGAATTTCGAAGAGACTCACATCCCTGAACATTGAACTCGAGACTCACTTTCGTGAAACCAACTAACCCTGAACCACAAATCCCAACCCATAAACCCTAAACCCATAAATCCCAACCCATAAACCGTAAAACCTAAACCCATAAACACTTAACCCATAAATCCCAACCCATAAACCCTAAACCCACAAATCATAACCCATAAACCCTAAACCCACAAATCCCAACCCATAAACCGTTAACCCTGAACCCATAAACCCTACACCTACAAATCCCAACCAATGTAAGAACATTTTTCACTGTCATACAACTTAGTGACGCGTGTTAGCATCGTTTGGTGTTTATATAATTTGTAAGTGTTCCTTAGTGTATTGTATTATTTTCTGAGGTATTCGTTGTTCGCGATTCTTTTGTTTTCCGATCTTCGTTTGTTTCTCCTACTGAGTGGTTAGAACATTTTTCACTCTCATAGAACTTAGTGACGTATTACCATCATTTGGTGCACAAAATCACAAAATAAATCTTAAACCCATAAATGTTAACCTATACATCCTGTAGAATACACTCCTGAACTCTTAACCCACAAATTCCAATCCATAAACCCTGGAGAATAAACCCCGTACCTACAAACCCTACATTGATAAATCCTAACCTATAACGCTCGAAATATAAACCCACAGAAACTTAAGGTAAAATTTTTTAGTAAAAAAATATCTATTTATGTTACGTTATTTTACTACACCCTGTTAATCTGCTTATTATTTTTTATTTGGAAGCCTGTGAAGGGGACTGCAAATTAGCGACCGAATCGTCGACAGTAAATAATAGTTTAAAAAACTAATTGACTTGTAGATACTGTTTTTTACAATCAAATTACTTCATAAAAGTGTATAGATCATTTATTTTTAAATAAGAAACCCACATGCCACAGATCCCAACACATTAAAAATCACGAGTGCGAGTGTGACTGCAACCTGCATCATCGGCAGATTTTCATTCATTGAATAACATATCTTTTGCTGCTTCATCCATTTCGAGTTTAGTATTTTTCATTTTGCATCTTAAATGAGAAATGTAGGGATCAGAAGAAAGTAGTAGTTTATTAATTAAATCAGTATTTGTAGCAATTCTACCACATTTTCGGGTATTGAACTTTCTGTAATGCTTAAAGTTTTTGTTACGAGATTCTTGTGCTTCCTCTGATAATAAACCAACGATTTCAACGATTTCTTCTTTCTTTGATAATTTTTCGAGATTATTCATTTCTGCTGGAGATGCGTGACACATAACGCAACATGCATTTGATGATGTATCTGTTAAAACTGTTACCACTTTTCCATCGATCATAGTTAGATGCATGCAATGAAATACTTTTATTTGTTTTCCAGCTATCTCCACAACTGTTGGTATTGATTTTTCAATTTCGGATTCTAACTGACTAACTTCAATTTTTGTTTTCTCTTCTGTTTCCTTAGCATACTCAAAACTTATAACACGACAATATCTCGTTGAACCAGATTAAGGATTACGCCAAATACTTTTGAAATCGTTTCCAACCTTTATTTCCAGTTTAAGTGGTACCATTGATGTCATAAAAATGCTACTGTCTGCTATTGTTCCATCAGAAAATTTTTGCTTATATTGGCTTTGATCTGAAGCTCCATCACATCCCCATTTTGAGGTCATAGTGAGACATATATCCTTATAGATATTAAACAATTCACATAAGATAGTTGGCACTTGTAATAATCGCGTACAAGTATTATTTAACAATGCTTGTAAATTAACTTTAGCACTTTTTTCAGTTATTGTTATACTTGAAGATGGTGGATAACATTTTGTTTTTGCTTCTGCAACATATTTATAATTAATGAAAACGTCAGCATTTTGTTCTTTTGTTCTTTTGCGAATAGTATCATACTGCTATTTCGATAATTTAGCAATTTAGTTCTCGTTATTCAAAATTTCTTCAATCATTTTTACAAGATGTTTTTTTCCAGAATTTTTCAGTTTTTTATGAAAAGCTTGTTTCAATTCTTCTTCTGAATAACTATCAGATAACGCTTCTATTTTTCTACGCTTCGTAGAAGTAGAACAGTCTTCGAAATTTTCAATTGAAGGTCTTCCACCACTTAAGACACGTTTTTTTAAAATAATAGTGACATTTCCTTGTAACCATTTAACATTTTTTTTCTAAATACATTTTCTCTGTAAGTAGCAGCACTCAATTTCGATTGAAGCATTCGAAAGAAACTTAATTTGAGTTTCTCTTCAACCAATAATAACATTTGTTGATCTAAATTGGGGTACTTTCTTTTTACATAAGCCATTGCAAAAGAAATATTTCTATTACTTTTATTTACTTTAAGAAGGATATCACATAACTCTTTGTGAGAAAGAATCAGATTTTCCATTTTTAAATGTGATGTATAATAATTTTTAAAAACAAAAACAAAAAACAAAAGAATCCCGAACAACGAATACATCAGAAAATAATACAATACACTAAGGAACACTTACAAATTATATAAACACCAAATGATGGTAATACGTCACTAAGTTCTATGAGAGTGAAAAATGTTCTAACTAC
This sequence comes from Andricus curvator, assembly GCA_932195095.1. Lineage (NCBI taxonomy): Eukaryota > Metazoa > Arthropoda > Insecta > Hymenoptera > Cynipidae > Andricus > Andricus curvator. The sequence goes on from CAKNYM010043975.1 coordinate 82,469, forward strand.
TCAGCAGGAGAAACAAACGAAGATCGGAAAACAAAAGAATCGTGAACAACGAATACATCAGAAACTAATACAATACACTAAAGAACACTTACACATTATATAAACTCGAAATTAAATTTTTACTTTGTAAAGAAATTTTTTATTTATCAACATTCTAACTATATTATAATAACAGTGTGTATTTTTTCTAATTGACTAGAATGTAGAATTTTTATAATACAAGAACGATACATTTACAAAAATTACGAAATAATAAATTTAAAAAAACCGATAATAAAGTAAATTTAAAAAAAATTGAAAATCTGTTAGTCAAAGCGGATGATGCATTATGAAAGTTTATATAAAAAAGGTTTCAACATTGGGTTTAGGGTTTATGGGTTCAGTGTTTATGGGTTGGGATTTGTAGGTTCAGGGTTAGTGGGTTAAGATTTATTGGTTTACGGTTTACGGGTCTAGACTTTATGGGTTGAAATTTGTGGATTTAGGGTTAGTGGGTTTAGGGTTAATGGGATTAGGGTTTATGCGTTTACGGTTTATGGGTATAGGGTTTATGGGTTTAGGGTTTATGGGTTTAGGGTTTATGAGTTTAGGGTTTGTAGGTTAAATATATATGGGTTTAGGGTTTATTGGTTGGGATTTGGGTTAGTTGCTTTCACAAATGTGAGTCTCGAGTTCAATGTTCAAGGTTTTTGGATAAGATTTTATAAGTTTTCTAATCGAAAAAAATTAAGTTCGAAATTTAGGCGAAGTGAGTCTCTTCAAAATTTAATTAGTAAAATTTCTAAAAAAAATATTCAATTTCGTCAAGATTTGTGACCTCTAGGTGGTTGTGAACAAAATTAGTGCTTTATCCCCAGTGTGTGGCAGATGTGCCCCCAGCTCCCCAAGGAGCTGAGGGATTGACAGTCCCCCTGAATGGAGCTATGGAAACGGGAGAGGCCAATGAGTCCCCCGAAAAGAACAAATGCGTCAACGGTTCCCTGAAAAGGAAACTAGGAGGCAAACGCAGCAGGCCAGTAAATCAGCTGCGAGGGCTGGAATATTGGCAACCACAACGCCGACAACCAGCACCGAGGCTCAGAAGAGAGGGACGAGCTCAGAAGACACCACACCCGCGGGATAGGGGCTAAGCATATGAAGAGGCACAAGACAGCTGAGCAACCGGCGAACAGGCAGTCGTCGAGGACCGGACTGACAGCTGCCCAACCAGCGGCTAAAGCTTGGCTACATAACACGGTGGCTGAGACAAGGCCCTGGGAAGGCGCAGACCTAAAAGCAGGTTGGGTTGAGTTGCTCCAGAGGATGGTGAGGGCTACGGCGTGGTTACCAGGTAAACTGGAAGACCCGTCTGTGGCCCTTCGTGGGTTGGAGGGATTTAACCCTTCACTGAAGACAGCGTCCTGGCGAATTGTCAGGCACAACAGGCCTCAGGAAGAAGACACAGAGAGAGGTATCAAGCACCTCATAGTTGTGCAAATTCCTAAGTCCCAGACAAGAGCTCTTGTCGTCCTCAACAACAGGCCCTTCTACCACTTTGGACAGGTCAACTTTAAGGTTGCCGGCCAAGGACAAGAGGAGTCTTCCGGGACACAGGAAGACCAGGAGCAGACCTAAAATGTCTGCTTCTGGCCTAACCATTACCCAAATTAACTTGCATCACAGCAAAGGCGCCTCTGCGGTTAAGCAGATGGATATGGCTGAGAGGCATACAGGTATCTCGCTAATCCACGAACCTTGGTTAGTTCGAGATACCATAAGGGGATTAGGGGTGGCTGGTTTTTGTTACAGGGACCCTAAGGCGGCCAAACCAAGAGCCTGCATACTCGCGAAGGGAGTCAACGTTGTGCCACTGCTAGAGTTATGTTCGAGAGCCCTGATGGTGATAGCCACAGATCTTAAAGGAATAGGGAAGCAAGTCATGGGATCGGCCTACGTTCCATATGAAAGCGATACCAACCCGCCAGTGGATGTACGTACACTGGTGGAATACTACGGATATTAACTCAAGAGTTAATGATCTATTGGAATACCTAATCACTACTGATTTAGATATTCTTAACACAAGGAGTATCTCGACGTTTTGTAACTCGGTCAGGGAAGAAGTAATCGACATAACTCTCTCAGACGAACCCACTCTCTCAGATCACGCACAGATAGAGTTCGTGTTGGAATCATTTGTACCCGCGGGCCCTACGTGGGCCAGGAATCCAAGAAGAACGGACTGGGCCCAGTTTTCCACGGAGCTAAGGAGTGCACTCTCGGAGGTGCCCAGGTCATTTAGAGACATGGACACCTTGGAGATTGCAGCCAAGATTTTCACGGAAGCCATCAAATCTACTTATGAAAGTAATTGTCGACCCACAAGAGTCCGAAAGGTTGGGGAGACACACTGGTGGAACGGGAAACTAGAAGAGTTTCGCAGGGAAACCAAAGAGAGGATTGGACGTGCCAGTACTGGCAATACGGATGAACTATGGTCCTCATTTACGACGATGAGGGATGAATACAGGGGTGCGATACGTAAGGCGAAGCAAGACAGCTCGATCAACTTTTGCACAGACATCGAGAAAGGAGCAGATGCAGCTAGACTGGACAAGCTGCTTTGTCGAAACTCGGATGCTATTCTCGTCGGACGAGGAAACCTTGGCTCACCTGATAAAGGCACATTTTCCGGGCTTCATAAGGTCTGGAGAAAAGGGGGCGACCCCTCAGAGGCAACCAAAGCCCCCTGTGGCGCAGCTGGGTCCGAAACGGCGGCTAGCCAACAAGATTGTTACTCGCTCCAGGGTCAGGTGGGCCCTGAAGTCTGTCAGTCCTTACAAGTCTCCTGGTACGGATGGCATATATCCGGTCCTCTTACAGAGGGCGGGAGAGATCATCATAGGACCGCTCGTGAGATTTGCTAGGGCTCGTCTGACGCTGGGATATGTTCCAATGGCATGGAAAGGTACCTGAGTAGTCTTCATTCCGAAATCAGGCAGCATCGGTTATTATACTTCATCCAAGGATTTCCGTCCCATCAGCCCTACATCTTTCCTACTAAAAACAGTGGAAACACTTGTGGATAGATATATCTGCGACAAGGTCTTGTCAAGTAGGCCACTTCACAAGGAGCAACACGCCTATAGGGCTGGTCACTCGACCGATACGGCCCTATGCAGAGCAGTTAACCTAATCGAAGCACAACTGTAAAAAGCGGAAACGTCTCGCGATTGGAACCTTTATGGATATCAAATGAGCTTTCAACTACACCTCCATAGAGGTGATCAGGGCGATCATGATTGCACATGGTATGCCTGTATCAGTCGTGTAATGGACCAGCCACATGTTGGCTAACATGAACCTAATAGCGACGAAGGGTGATACAACTTTCTGTGGAACCGTTGACTCGGGATGTCCACAGGGAGGCGTTTTACCGCCCCTGCTGTGGTGCTTGGTAGTGGATAAACTGCTTCATCTGCTCACGAGTTAGGGCTACCGCGGTATAGGCTACGCGAACGATATATTGGTTATCGTGCGCGGCCAGCATCTAGATTTGCTCTTCGGAGTAATGCATCAAGTACTGCGGATAGTGGATCCTTGGAGCAAGAAGACTGGATTATCGGTCAATCTGAGTAAAACAGACGCGGTTGTATTCACCAGACGGTATAAGTGGGGAACCACGAATACACTGAAATTGGGAGGACAACAACTGGAAATCAAAGAACGAGCTAAATATCTAGGAGTCATCCTACATAAGAAGCTGTCATGAAACGAGCACCTGGAAAACAAGTGCAGAAAGCTAGTAGCAACTCTGTGGATCTGTGGGAGAGCCATAGGGAAAAGCTGGTGTTTGAAGCCGGAGACACTTATGTGGATCTACACAGCGATCCTGCGACCCAGGCTAACCTATGCGGCGGTGGTCTGGTGTAGCAGGGTTGAACTGTCCACTGTGAAGTGTCGACTGGAAAGAATCAGGGGACTGATTCTAAGAGGTGTCACTGGTGCCTCAAAGTCAACACCCATAATGGCACAAAACGATGCCAATTATCGTAATTTTCAGTACGTAAGTACCTATTTCGTACCTATTGAAATGCCCTGCATCATCTTCTCGACGAGCTGTTCGCAGAAGTTTTTCCACTGTGGTTTCTTTCTCCGAAACTTCAGTAGTAAGTGCTCGAGATGGATATCGTTTAATGCATTTTGCTCACACCTGACCCTGAATTTGAGGCCAAGTGTTTCAGCAGCCTTCTCTGCTGATGTAAACAGAAATGCTTCGTTTCCCCTTTCTTCATTTTTCCTGGCCCTTTTAACATGAGGGTATCGCCCATTTGCGACTATATGTGCTGTACCAAGAATGATCCTGTTTTGAAGACATTCCAGATTCAAGATTCCGCCATCACCTTGACAGCGTGAGATGTAATGTTGCGGAACGGAGGACCTGAGGTGCAAGCTTTTGTTCATGTGCATAACCTTTTGTGACCCGATGTCGATGGATCTGAGGTCGTCCTTCGTCCATAGGACCACTCTAAATGAATAGGCTAGTACCGGGACGGCAAGCGTGTTTGTTACAGGTACTTCGTACCTCACCGAGACCGGATAAGATGTTTGTATCTATATCGGTGAGCATTATTTATAGATATTACGCCCTGAATGCGCCTTTCTGTCACGCAAAGGTGTGGGTATATCTCTTCAGCGCCAAGCTGTCGTACAGCGTTTCTGTCGATAGTGCTGAGTGTCCTCGGAAATGCCAGCAAGTCATCCTCGCTTGAAATGAATTTTCGCGCATTTTCTAACCCAAACTCCATTTTAATCTCCCGAGAATCTGAAAAACCTTTAAGCTTTTCAACATACAGATGGTAAGCTTATGGGAGGTCGGATCGAAAGCTTTCTGGTAGTCGATCCGGGCCATTGGCAGGTAGCGCTGGTCTCACAGGTCTCAGTCTCCTAATAATCCTATCATTCAGGATAGCTATGAAGATCCTATCAAGCGTTTTCAGATAAGTTATTGGCCTGTAGTTCTCAGGGTCAAACAAGTTGCCCATCTTCGGGAGGAGCACATTGCGTCATTCGACCAGCAACTATGAAATAGTCTCTTCCTACTTTAGATATAAGGCAAAAATGCGGGCCAGATGCTGGTGAGTTGAAGAAAACTTCTTTCACCTTTTAATACATTTTTTCATGTCAGGACTGTGCCATTTTCACCGTAGTATGTCGTGACCGCATTTGATGTCAAGAAGTTCCCAGCGACAGGAGCAGAGCGTGTCATGCACACACTGAGTACCTAGAACACATACTATCCAGGTGTCCCACTCACGCGAGAACGACCTATCTCTACAGACATAAAGTGGCCCTAAGAGTGTTCCACTTCCATCTTTATCATTCTTACGGTGTTGGCTGCGACCCTATCCTGCCAAACGCTCCGAGGGAGATTTGTCCAAGACGACAAGTCCCAAATTTTCTGGAACTACGATTTTCTGAGAGCAGTCTCCGTTATACACTGGAGGCCTAAAATTGTTCTACAGGAATCTGAGAAACAAACTATATTCGTGATCGAACTCTTGGCTGCAGTCGACTACAACATCACTGCTAAGGAGAAGGAAAAGGAGCAGAGGTATCAAGACCTTAAAAGGGAACTGCAGAGACTGTACTCAAAATTTATGGTAAAAATAATTTCTTTGTTAACAGTGCTCCTGGGGGTGCGAAACTATCACCGTTTCGTAACCTCAGAACCATACCCGTGTGCAAAGATATGCCACGGCACTTGCAAAATGGGTGCAGAGAGTTGTTATTGTTATTGATATTTCTTTACGGTACACACCTTTGTTGTTATAGTTTTGTACATTTAATCGTCATTATCTGATAAATATTCTGATAAATTATATAAGAAAAAGATAACACTTAAGTATTAGATATAAAGTGACGTATAACTTGAATTTTAGCTTATATCGTCGAGTAGCCATCTTTGCTAGAGAGCATAAGAAATTTCTCAATTAAACAATATTTGTCTAAACTATTATTCGCTTTGAATTTGCTATGAAAGTATCAAGTGATCCACTAAATATATTAATATCTTGACAATCAGAGAGTTTCTCATTAAATATTCTACATATTTCTGAGACTAAAGTGTAAAAGCCATACTCTGTTTTATGATCAGGTATTGAGAAATTAAATTTATAGGAATGCCTTAGTTCTTTAGGAGGAACTCTTATTGATATCTGTTCAAGTAATTTGGGGAAATCTATAAGACTATTTAACAGTTTGTATAGGAAAATCAGCCCTGACTGTTTCCTCCTCCTCTCAAGAGATTCGATTCCGATTATTTCAGAAGTTATAGTCGAATATTCTGAATCTCTAGGTATTCGCAATTTATAAGCTACTGCTTTCAGAAAACGGTTTTGCACTGATTCTAGTTTCCTATTGTGAATATCGGCATATGAGTTTCACACTATATACGCATATTCGAGTATTGGCCTTACAATTGACGTTTGAAGGATTTTGAAAGTTGAGACTCTCCGGAAATCGCTTGTGAAGCGCAAGATAAATCCCAACGTTCTCAGAGCTTTAGATACAATTTTTTCGATGTGCGTAACGAAGTATAGCTGACGACTGATCCATACTCCGAAGTCCTTAACAACGGAAACCTTCTGAAGTGAGCAATTATCTATGCTGTACGCGAAAGAGATTTTACTCAGTATTCGCGAGAAGGTCATATTTGAATATTTCGAAACATTTGAGCATCACGTACAGATCTAATTTCGGTGGATGGTTTTAAATCATCCGCATATAGCAAAAATCTCGCTTATGTTATCACATGAATTATATCATTCATGAAAATATTAAATAAGATTGGTCCAAAGTGAGATCCTTGAGAAACCCCTGACGATGAAATAAAGCTGTACGATTACAATAACTGCTATTAACACTCCGCCTCCCCTCTCGTATTAACTTGTTGGAGCATCCCTGTCTTGCATTTTCTATACCCTCCTGAAGCCATATTTCAGTAAGTACAATAATGTCCCATTTTGTAACAGTTGTTTCCAAAGCGCTTCGGAGGTGACGAAGCTCAGTACGTAACCCCCTGACATTTTGATAATATATTTGAAGACAGGGTGAGGATGAATAGACCAGACGCCTACCCCATTTCCGTCGGATCGACGAGGTCCATTCCGTTTTTTTTATTCTTATGTAAAATAATCTCCAGAATCCAAAAATGTGTAGCAGAACTCTGGCAAATGTGCCGTTCTCAAGATATTCGAAATTAATTATTTTTTTATAAACGTGACATTGAACATTCAAAATTTTTGGAAATTTTTTTTCTTCTTTTGTTAGATAAGTTCAAAAGAAACAATAGTTGTTCTGGCATTTTTCCGCTCCGACGAATAAATGCACCAAATAATTTAACGTGTAAAATAATTGACAACAAATACTTTTATCAATAGCCAAAAAAGTATATATAAACGTTTATTTTTTAGCCTGCTGGCCTTAAAAAATTGAC
>CAKNYM010043976.1:0-52284 GCA_932195095.1 Andricus curvator
CCCTGAAGATCTAGATGTTACGTTTAAACATCCATTTTTCTCCGTGTTGTAAATGCTATAACTCTGGTAAAGTGACTAATTTCTACCCCAAAATCTGACTAAAAATGACTAATGTACTTCAATAATGTGACCAATGTTCTTTTGAATTAAAAAAAAAACTACGAAAGAATTCGATGGAATTTATAAGAATTCTAGGTGAATTTGAACAAATTCAGGATTAATTCATCAGAATTCAAATAATTCCAAGAAATTCAAATTAATTAAAAAGGATCCAAAGAATTCCATTGATTTCAAATAATTGAAGTGAATTTAGAAGAATTCAAGGGAATTCAAGAGAGTTTAATGAAATTCATACGAATTCAATATGAATTAAACACAATTTAAGTAAATGGACCAATACATATTTTTGACATCCAAAAAAATTACATTAGATTCAGATAAATGGGAGTTAATAGAATTAGTGAATAAGAATCTAATGAAATCCATAAAAATTCAAAGTGAATTTAAAAGTCTTCAAAATGAATTTAAAAAAAAATTGAAAATCCAAAAAAAATACGTTGAATTCAATGGATTTCAAGGGAATTCAAATGAATTGAACAAAGTCCAAAAAGTCCCACTGACTTCAGTAAAATTGGAGCGAATTTGGAAGAATTCGAGGGAATTTCACAGACTTGGATAAAATGCATGAGAATTTGAATGAATTTTTGAAAAAAATGTTAACAGAAAATATCCATCAAATTGAGTAAAATGAGAGTCAACATAATCGTGGGAACATTCAAATCAATTCAAAATAATCAACAATCTTAAAATCCAAAACAATTCCATTGAATTCAGATAAATTGGTGTGAGTAGAATTAGTGAATAAGAATCTGTTAAAATCCATAAGAATTCAAGATGAACTTAAAAGTTTTCAAAGTGAATTTAAAAAATAGGAAAAAAAAACAATTTAATGCAATGGATTTCAAGCGAATTCAAAATAATTCAAAAGAAAGAGACTTTAATGAAATTCAAAAAAATTTGAATGAATTAAACAAAATTCTGAAAATCAGAAAATTTCCATCGAATTAAGTAAGTTAAGAGTGAACAGAATTGAGGAAAAATTCAAATAAATTTAAGAGAATTTCAAAGAATTTGTAAAAATTCAGAATAAATCAATAATAATTCATGATAAATTCCAAATAAATTCAAATGAACTAAAAATAATCCACAATTTTTCATTGATATTAGTCAAATTGAAGTGAATTTGAAAGAATTCGAGAAAATTTGATCAAATGCATACAAATGCAATCTAAACAAATTTTTAATCCAAAAAAGATCCATTGAATTCAGTGGATTTCAAGGGGATTTCAAAAAATTCAAAAGAAAATGAAAGAATTGAAGAGAATTCGGAAATTAGTATAGACCCAAATTCAATAGTGGTTAACCCTTGGGCTTATTGATTTAATGTATTGAAAGAAAAGTGACTAAAAAGTTATTTGAGAAAAAGTTAAATAATTCAAATAGTCCAATTTGAAATAAAAATGTATTTGTTAGGTTTTTTAAATATAACAAAAATATTGAAAGTACGGTTTCGCATTATTTCACACGTGGCGAGTTAATTTTGTTCATGAGAAAAATAATCAGCTAACTTTAAAGAATTGTATGTAAATTTAAAAAAAATGGCGTCATTAAGATTTGATAATACAGTTAAAGCTATCAATAAGGCCGCTACGAATAAGGCCGCTTCCCCTCATCCTTGCTCGAGCTCCCCGAGACGCTTCCACCACCCTCACGCTGACTTCGAAATTTCAGTCAGCCGCTACCAATAGTGCCGCCGTAGAAATCGCAATTTTTATGGATTTTAGGAGGGTTTTTTTTTATATTATCCAAATATATCCAATATTAATTGTGATATTTTCATATTTTATAATATTTTTCGATATTATAAAATTCACAATATAAAAAGAACCTCCTAAAAACCATAAAAAATTACGATTTCTACGGCGGCACTATTCGTAGCGGCTGACTAGAATTTCGAAGTCAGCGTGAGAGTGGGGGAAGTGTCTCGATGGGCTCGAGTAAGGATCAGGGGAAGCGGTCTTATTCGTAGCGGCCTTATTGATAGCTACGACTGTACTGGAATTTTGTCGGTTACACTTTAATGGAAAATAAAACAATTTTTGTTTTCTAAGAAAACGGCAATCAGTGCGCGCATAGCGCTCACGATGTTCTATTTTTTAAAATTATATTCCACGATGATTTTTTATATTGCTGTTAAAAAATAAAAAATTGGAAAATGACTTTAACCAAAATTACTACAATTCGTTGGAATGTATAAAATTAAAAAAGAAATGTTTTAAATATTTGTCAATACATTTGACGTTCTATTACGTGTTCAATAATAAAATATTGACAACTTTCTAGTACGAATATTTCAAATTATTAATATTAATGGTGTACTCCCATTCCCTTAAGGCTTAACAGATCAACATAATTTGTTTAAAAAAATTTTATCAGACTATTTTGAATTTTCTTTTTTTAAATATTTTGTAATCTTTTGCAAAAACTGCAAACTGAACACGCTGAATTACACATATGATTCTGAGCATCTCAGAATCTTTCTTTTAATAAACTTCAGTGTTGGGTAGTAACTTGTTACAAGTAACTAAGTTACTAAAAAGTTACTTTGAAGTTACTTCTTGTTTTTTCTATAGTTCCTATTAAGCGAGGTTTATGGGTCAGTTGTGGGTGACAAATTAATCTCTTTTGGTTGAGGATTCAACTATTTTGTAGAAAATTAATCCGATTTGGTTGAGGATTCAGCTATTTTGTGGAAAATTCGAATTTTTTGGTTGAATTTAACTGTGTTTGATTTCAAATTAAAATCTTGTTTGGTTGAAATAATATCATCTATCAAGAGTTTCTTTAAATTCAACAATTTAGGTAGAAAGTCCAACTATTTGGTTGAAAATTAACCTTTTTATTGAAAATTCATATTTTCGGTTTGAAAATTCAACTCTTGTCCTGAAAAGTGTCGTTCTTGGTTTGAAAATTCATCTCTCTTGGTAAAAATGTCTGTAGAGGGTTCAGCTATTTTGTTGGAAATTCGTCTTTTCTGTTTGAAAATGTAACTACTTGGTTGAAAGTTTGACTAGTTTGTTAAACATTCATTTTATTTTTGTTTGAAAATTAATTTTTCAACTGATGATGTTGGATGTAGAAAATTCAACTATTTCGCTGAAAATTGCCGTTTTTGTTATAATATCATATTTTCGGATTAAAAATGCACATTTTTGGATTAAAGATGCAACTACTTGGTTAAAAGTGGAACTATAGCTTTGCTAAAAATTCCATTTTTGGGTGAAGATTCATAATTTCAGATTCAAATATTTTGGTAGAAAATTCAACTAATTGGTTAAACATTAACTTTTTTGTTGAAATTCAACTCTTTTGTGAAAACTCGTCTTTTTGGTTTGAAAAACAAAAATTAAACTATTTTGTTGAAAATTCACTTTTTTGTTGAAAATTATTATTTTCGGTATGAAAATTCAATTATTTGGTTGAAAATTCATGTCGTTTCTCTGTGATTTAACTATTTAGGCTTGGGAATTCAACTTTCTTGTTCGAAAGTGTTCTTTTTGGTTTTAAAATTCATTTCATCCGGTAAATTTTTTTAAATATTTTTTCGTTAACATACAACTGTTTGGTTGAAGAATATGTATGAAAAATCTTTCTTGGTTGGAAATTCAGCTCTTTTGTTGGAAATTCATCTTTTTGGTTGAAACTTCAACTATTTTTTTGAAAATGTAATATTTTTACTACTACCCAATTAGAATTTTATTCTATGTATTGTTGTTGTTTTGCAGAAATATATTGTGTATTCTTTATTCACTTTAACTAATGCCTAATTCGTTTGAAATTAATTATTTATGAATTATCATCTTAGTTATTTTAATTTTTAAATTATAAAGTTAAGGGAGTGAAAAAGTAACTTTTCAGGTAACTTAAAGTTACTTTATCTAGTAACTGTAACTAGTTACCTTTTTCGCTAAGTAAAGTAACTGTAACTAGTTACTCAAAAAACAGAAACTTAACCAACATTGATAAACAACTTAATTATAGAAAATTCGATAAATTAATAATTTAAAAGTTCCGCGCGCAAAATCAAAAAAACAAAGTAGTTCAAGAATCCAGTGGTTCCCCGTTCCAGACGTTCCAGCTGTGACTACTCTAGTCAAGTTTCATTGTCATCGTTATCAGGTCATCAATCATTTGGTACTTGTTCGATGTCATGAGTTTTTAATTGTGTTTATCAGATAAAAGTGCAGCGTGACTTGTCCCGGAATAAAAAAATTTTACCATCTTGTCAGCAAATGAAATTTCTATACCCGAAACTAACTGTTTTTATTTGTTAAATCTCGGATTGTAGATCAAAATATCGGTGTTTGTCTCACGCGTCACACGAATTCCAAGCGCAGTTTCGTCAGGATATATAAAAATAAACATTTTATAACGGCTCGAAGGCTTCGTGAGATCTTGTTACATTTTCCGCAACAAAAAGTTCAACGATTCAAGATGAAAAGCACGTGGAGAGATAGAGATAAGGTATGTTATTATCGTTATTATACTGCACTATAACCTATAACCATATCATAGAAACGTAACCTCTAAACTGTCAAAACAAATATTAATTTCATTCAGAGAGAAATAATTAATTCTTCAACTATTAAAGTGTCCTTTCCATGAGAAAGTTGACATCATTCTCAACTTTTTTCATCATTAGACCAAACGTACAACAAACATTAAACTTCTTGTAATTGCTTTTACGATTTTCCATAATTTCCTATTATCATTGTTTTGGAGTAGCCCTATCCGATCGATTTAAAAGTGCGCATTTGCGGCTGTGCATAAATTGCGTAGTCTTTTTTTTGGGGGGGGGGGGGGGCAACGATTTTTCTTTTTTTTCTGGTCGAAGATTCATAGTTTTAGTTGAAAAGTCAATTGGTTGGTTCAAAATTAACTTTTTTGTAGAAAATTAATCTTCTTGATTGAAAATTCAATTATTTGGTTGAAAATTTATGCATTTTATTGAAAATTCGTCTTTTTGGTAGAAAATCATGTTTTTGTTTCGTTAAAAATGCTACTGTTAGGTTGAAAATAATAATTTTTCATTGAATATTCATAGTTTTAGTTGAAAATTCAACTGTTAGGTTGAAAAATAACTTTTTTGTTGAAAATTCTTTATTTCGGGTTGAAAATTTAACTTATTTGCAAAAAAATCGTTTTTTTGCCTTGAAAGTTCAACCATTTGATAGAAAATTCAACTATTCAGTCAAAAATTCGAAAATTATTTTCAGTTGTGGGTAGAAAATTAATTTCTTTTGGTGGAGGAATCAACTATTTTGTTAAATATTCGTATTTTTTGATTAAATTCAATCGTGTTTTATTTAAAATTAAAATATTTTTTGGTTCGAATGTCAACTATTACATTTTTTATTGAAAACTCATCACTGGTTGAAAATTGAACTTCTTTGTTCAACTTCCCTGTTTTTTGGTAAAAATTAATTTTTTTAAATAAATATTTAACTGTTCCATTTCTGTTAAAAAATTGATTTTTTTAGTTAGTCCAAATTTTATTGGATTAATTTTTAGTTTATATTTTATCGTTTCTAAAAATATTTAACTAAATAGTTGACATTTTTAAATAAAAAATATTGAGAAAAAAAACGATTTTTCTGTAAAACAGATTAATTTTGTATCAAAATGTTGAATTTTCTACCAATTTGTTGAATTTTCAAATCGAAAAGATGAATTTTAAAAAAAAGTTGTGTTTTCAACCCGAGAATGTGAATTTTCAACAGAAAAATTAATTTTCAATCAATCAGTTGAATTTTCAACAAAATAGTTGAATTTTTAGTTTAAAAAATTAAATTTTACCAAAAGAAAACGAATTTTGATTCTTCAACCAAGTTTTAAGAAAGTTCAACTTTCAGCCAAGAAGTTGGATTTTTTACTAACAACATTAATTGATTTTCAGGAAAAAATATAGTTGATATTTCGGCAAAAAAGATTTAAATTAAAAATAAAAAACAGTTATATTTAACCAACAAAAACGAATTTTCAAGAAAATACTTGAATCTTCAACTAAAACAGATTAATTTACAACCAAATAGTTGCATTCTTAACCAAATTATTGAATTTGCGAGCCTAAAATACCAATTTTCTACAAGACTTGAATTTTCAAAAAAAAAGTTAATTTTCAACCGAAACAGATTAATTTTTAACCAGGTTGTTCCATTTTTAACCAAAAAAGTTAATTTTCTACAAAAAGAGATGAATTACTTGACTACTTACTTAACTAAAACAGATTAATTTTCAAACAAATAGTTGCATTTTCAACCGACAAAATTGACATTATACCAAAAAGGCAAATTCTCAACTAAATGCATAAATTTTCAACCAAGTAGTAAAATTAGCTACCAAATTGTTAAATTTTTGAACCAAAAAATATGAATTTTCCAACAAAAAAGTTCATTTTCAACCGAAACAGATTAATTTTTGACCAGAGAATGGCATTTTTAACCAAAAAAAGGTGTAATTTCTACAGAAAAAGGTGAATTTTTGAATCAAAAAGATGAAGGTTCAACAAAATAGTTAATTTTTCAACCAAAAAAGAATTTGTTAGTCAAGAAAAAAAAAATTGCAATGAAATTGTTCAACTTTCCATCCAAAAAGACAACTTTTTAACAAAACAGTTGATTTTTCAACCAAGAAGTATGGCCTTTTAACAAAATTATTGAATTTTCAAAAAAAAAAAAAAAACATAATTTAATTTCGAACTAAATAATAAAACTTTTAATCAGAAAAGAGGAATTATTAACCAAAAATTTAATAGTAGACTTCTCAACCGAAATACAAGGAACTTTAACCAAAAATAGTTAGATTTTCTTATTGGGTTTTATTAATTCAGAAAAGAGGGGGAATAGGGAAAAGATTATGAAGCCTGCGATAAATAAATAGGAATTTTAAACATTGAAGTACATTTTTATTGCTTTTAAAATATTAGGTTCGAAAACTGGAAATTTTGCTTAAAAAATAAAAACATTTAAATTCGGTTTACACATAAGTTTAATACTTGCAAAATGTGAATTCGAGGCTTAAAATTCGCCAAAAGTAATAACATTTTTTATTTTTGTATATAGGACTTTAAAAAATTTTTGGTTGGTGGCGAAACAACTAAGCGACATTTAGTCGAAACTCTTTTTACTACAAAAACAAGGCAGTACACACCTTTACCTGGTTTCGATATTGACATGGATGAGAAGGAATATTATCAGCTGCAGCAAATCATCAACTGCGACGAAGTTTACCCCAACATTTTGATCGGAGATGGGTTAGTAATTTATATCAATTATCAAATATTAAAATACGCAAGTAATTTGTTTCAGAAGGTGACTAATGAAACTATTTTTTTATTTTGCCTTTAAACATATTTTCAAACTTCTGCAAAGTTTTCAACATTTTTAAAGATATTACAAATGTCAAGATAATTCACTGAATTTCAAAGAATTTCAAAGGTTTAGAAAAACCAAACCTACGCGACTTTACGGGATCTCCAAGGACTTTAAAGATTAAAAATTGTTTAAGGGATTTTAAAAGGGTATTAAAGATATCAAAGGATTTTAGGGAATTTCTAGAGAACTTTAGGTAGTAAATGAAATGGAATTAAATTTTAAGGAACTTATACGGATTTCAGGGATTTTAATGGGGCCTCAAAGGATTTCAAAGATTTAAACATTTTTAAAGGATTTCTAAAAGATATTAAAGATTTCAAGGTGAACGGGATTTGACAAGAATCAAGTGATAATAAAATTATCATAGGATTCTAAACAATATAGTGTATTTTAAGTAATTTCCAGGACGTTCATGAGATTTCAATGAATTTCGTAGGATTATAGTAAATTTCAAGATATTCGAACATTTCTATAAGGAATTTCAAATGATTTCGTAAGATTTCGAAGATTTCAAAAAATTGTACAATGTTCAAGGGATTCATAGGATTTAAAAAATAATTGAAATATTCCATATATTATTATAAAGAATTGCAATACAGTTCAAGGGATTTAAAAAAATTGGAGAATTTTCCACGAATTTCAGAGGATTCGAATAGGATTCAAGGGTTTTCAATAGATTTCAGTGAGTTTTAACAGATTTCAGGGGATTTTAAAACTTTGAGAGTATTTAAAATTATTTCAAGGAAGTTAAAAAAATTCTAATGTTTCGAGAAATTTTGGATTTAGTGAGATTTTATAGGATTTCGAAGATATAAACATTTTAAAAGAATTTTTCAAAGATATTAAATATTTCAAGATGTGCGGGATTTCACAAGATGCAGTTGATTTTAAAAATTGTAAAGGATTTAAAAAAAGTATAGTGTATTTTAAATGATTTCGAATACTTTAAGAGATTTTAATGCATTTCTTAGGATTATAGAAGATTTCACTAAATTTTACAATATTCATAGTATTTCAAAAGAAAATAAAAGATTCCATATAATATTATAAAGAATTTCCATTTTGAAGGGATTAAAAAAAGTGGAGAATTTTCCAGGGATTTCAGAGGATTTCAACAGACTTCAAGGGTTTTTAAAAGATTCAAGTGGATTGTAACATAGTTCAAGGGATTTCAAATATTTCGAGGAATTTTAATTTTTGGTCATGTGGGATTTTCGGGATTTCAGAGGATTTTGAAAGGTATTATAGATTTCAAGATGTTTTACTCGATTTTTGTGGAATTATTATGGATTACATCAGATTTAAGGGATTTTATATTGATTTCAAGGCATTTCCAAGGATCTTAAAAGCTTTCAAGATATTTTAATAAATTTTTTCGCGATTCCCAGATATTTTAAAGAATTTTAAAGATTGTATGGTACTTTAAAAGATTCCAAGGAATTTGCAATATTCATTTCAGTCATTTTAAGGGATTTGAAGGAATTTAAAAGATTTTAGAGTATTGTAAAAAATCACAATTAATTGAGCGAGATTCAGATATTTTTAAGGGGTTTCAAAGAATATTGTTGGATTTCAGAAAATGTCTAAGGGTTTTATAAAGGTATCCATTATATCATTGAAATTTTAAAGATTTCAAGGGATTCCTACGGATTTTTAGAGAAGTTTAGGGAATAAGTGAAATTTTAAGGGAATAGTAGGGGATTTCACAAGATTCAAGTGATTTTAAAAGTTTCAAAGGATTTTAAAGAATAGTTATAGTTCATTTTTTTAAATTGCAATCAATTTAATGTGTTTTCAACGAATTTCTTAGGATTATACAAAATTTCAAGAAATTTAAATAGAAGATTTCACTAAATTTTACGATATTTAAGGGATTCATAGGATTTCAAAAGAAATTGAAAGATTCCATATAATGTTATAAAGAATTTCTATATTTCAAGCGATTTAAAAAAATTGGAGAATTTTCCAGGGATTTCAGAGGATTTCAACAGAATTCAAGGGGTTTTAATAGATTTCAATATATTTTAACAGATTTCAAAGAATAAAAAAAATATCAAATATTCCGAGGAATTTTAATTTTTTATTTTGTATAATTTTACGGAATTTCAGAGAATTTCAAAGATTTCATCAGTTTTGAATTCACTTTTTCACAGGATTTATGGGGTTTTATATTAATTTCAAGGGATTTAAAAGATTTTAAAAGCTCTTAAGATATTTTAATAAATTTTCCAAGATATCAAGAAATATTATCAAATTTCACGGGATTTTATAATATTTTAATGGATGTGAAATAATTTATTCACAAGAATAGATGGCTTTCGTATGATTTTAAATATTGTCAAATATTTCAAGGTATTTCCAAATATTTTAAAGATTTTAGGATACTATAAAAGATTTGATGGAATTTTCAATTCATTTCAGTCATTTGAAGGGATTTCAAAGAATTATAAAGATTTTAGAGTATTTTAAAAAAGCTCAAGGAATTTAGCAAGATTTAGATATTTTTAAAGGGTTTCAAAGAATTTCGTAGGATTTTAAAAAGATATATAGGAATGATATTTAAAAGATTTAAAAGGATTCCAACTGATTTCTAGAGAACTTTACCCAAGAAATCCAATATGATTACAATGAATTCCTAAGGATTATAGAAAATTTCAAGAGACTTAAACATTTCTAAGAAATTTCAAATGATTTCGTAAAATTGCGGGAGATTGAACAGATGTCGAAGATATCCAGAATTTTTACAATATTTATGGAATTCGCAGGATTTCAAAATAAATTAAAAGATTATAAAGGATTTCTATAGAGTTCAAGGGATTTAAAATAATTGGAGAATTTTCCAGGGATTTCAGAGGATTTTAACAGATTTAAATTATTTTAAGCAAGGGGTTTTTCAAAGCTTTTAGAGTATTTGAGAAGATTTCAAGGAATTAAAAAAATATCAAATATTTCAAGGAATTTTGTATTTTGTGGGATTTTACTGAATTCCAGTGGATTTAAAATATTTCCTAATTTTTAAGGAATTTTGAAAGATATTATAGATTTCAACATGTTTTTCGGAATTTTATTCGATTTTTGTAGAATTACTACGGATTTCACCAGAAATAAAGGGATTTTATATTAATTTCAAGGGTTTTTAAAAGAATTTTAAAGAGTTTAGGGTATTTAAAAAAAATCCAAGAAATTTAATGAGATTTAGATATGTTTAAGGGGTTTCAAAGAATTTTGTAGCATTTCAGAAAACTTCGAAGGATTTTAAAACGGTATCCAAGATATTAATCATATGTACAATATTTCAAGAGATTCCAACGGGTTTCTAGGGAACCTATAGGGAATCACTGAAATGTCAAGGGATTTCTACGTATTTTATGGGGTCTCAGATGAGTTTAAAGGTTTAAACATTTTCAAAGGATTTTTGAAAGATATTAAAGATTCAAAGATGTTGTACAGGATTTAACAAAAGCCAAGTGATTTTAGAAATTTCAAAGGATTTTTAAAGAATATAGTATATTTTTAAAAATTCCAAGGAATTTAAAAAAATTTCAATGAATTTTTTAGGATTATAAAAAATTTCAAGAGATTGAAAACGTTCTAAGGAATTTCAAATTATTTCTTAAGATTTCAGGAGATTTAAAAGATTTCAAGAAATTTTACATTATTTATTACAGCACTATCTTTTCGAGTTGCTTTTGCTTAATATACGTTCAAAACTTATTGACTTATTTATTTTAATTTTTTCCAGGGAGACCGCGAAGAATAAACCCTACCTGGTAGACAGGTTGGCAGTTACACACCTGTTGAACTGTGCCGAAGGAAAAAAGTTTGGATTTTGCAGAACAGACCAAGAATTCTACAGCGACACACCGTTAAAATATCTGGGCCTTCCTGTTTTGGATGTACCACATTCAGACATAAGCCAGTATTTTTTCCCCGCAGCGAATTTCATCGATGATGCTATAACTTCTGGAGGTAACTTTTAATTTTGAATAAAATATTCTAAATGAAAACCTACCAGTATTCAACATTATTTGGTTATTATTATTGCCATTCAAAATTGTACCATTTATGAATGAAACCTCGAGGGGTTGTCCACTTGAAATATTTCACGAATATTTCATAAAGATTTCAAAAATTTTAAAAAATTTCGCAATGATTCTAAAGATTCCAATGATTTTACGAAGGCTTGTAAATCAGATTTTAAGAATGATTAACCCCTCGGAAAGTCTAAATCGTTTAACAATGTGAAAAAAAAATTATACAGAAAGTTCTCAATGAAATTTTAGAATCCCAGGCCTCGGACTCACGACACTATTGACATTTTTTTTTATCGATGCAGCTATTTTACTACTATTTAACAAAAATGACACTCATGCTACTATTTTCTTCGCTAATGCAACTTCTTCACTGACTGGCCAAAAAGACATCTGCCATCTCAAAAATCGAATCTTCAAAAATTTTAAAGATTTGAAAACATTTAAAGGGATTTCTAAAAATCTCACGAGAGTCTCATAGGGGTTTTAAAGGATTTCAACTGATTTTAGGGAATTTAAAGAATTTGATAGGATTTCTAAATTTTTAGAGTATTTTAAATCTTTCCAATGGATTTCAGAGAATTTCAAAAATTTTAAGGGATTTTCAAAGTATTTAAAGGGATTTTAGCAGACCTGTACGATTTTGTAGGATTTCCAAGGACTTACAAGATTTAACAAATTTCAAGGGATTTTAAAAGGGTGTCAAAGATATGAAAGGATTGCACAGATTTCAAGTAATTTTTAGGATTTAAAAAATATGTGTAGAGAACTTTAAGGAGTAAATGAAATGGAATGTAATTCTGAGTTCTAGGAGGGATTTAAAGAGATTTATATAAAAAAGTTAAACGTTTTTAAAGAAATTTTAAAAGATATTCGAGATTTAAAGATGTTTTACGGGATTTCGAAAGATTTTTAGGATCTTTACAAGATTCAATCAATTTTAAACATTTCAACGGATTTTAAAGAATATTGTTTATTTTAAGAGATTCCGAGAGATCCGAGGATTTTAACAGATTTCAAGTGTCTTTAAACTAATTCAACGGATTTCAATGATTTGTGGGTTTAATAATAATAATAAATAATAAAATAAATATATATATATATAATAAAATAATATATTATATATAGTATAACCCCTCGATATAATATTTAAAAAATTGCCTGACCTTTTGCAACTTTTTGAAGAAAAATGCTTCTAATGTACTTTTCCCCGTTTTTTAAAAACTTCGCTATATTTAGTTTTAAGTTTAATCACAATCAAATTTTTGAAATTGAAATTTAAAACTACAAAAAATGGTATCATTTTAATTGATAACATCAAAAATTGAATAATTTCTCATTAAAACTTTATACTCAAAATTTTCAACTAAGAGCGTTTGAATTTGAATAATTTCGTGAATTCGTATTCTAAGTTTTCATTTTTTCAAATTGCAAGCCATATTATTTGGACATTTTCAAGTCGAAAACGTTCAAAAAAGATTAATTTTCAATTCAGTTACATTCTTCACTTATCTTATCCATATTCCCCTTTTTTAAAAGAATTTCTCTTTCTTCCCCTTGTTTTCATGAAAGTTCCCCTTTTCCCGTTTCTTCACGTTTTTCCGCTTAAAAATAAACTAACTTAATAGAACTCAATAAGAAAATTCTACTATTTTTCGTTGAAAGTTAATTATTTTTGGGTAAAAATTGGATCTTTTGGTTGAAAATGTAATTCTTTTGTTGAAAATTCACTTTTTTCGTTAAAAATTTAACTGTTTTGTTGAAAATTTGTCACTTTGGATAGAAAGTCTAAATATTTTGTTGTAAATGCTACTGTTTGGTTAAAAATTATTTTTTTGAAAATTCAACTTTTTTGTTAAAAATTCATCTTTCTTAGTTGAAAATAATCTATTTGTTGAAAATTGAAAATTTCTTGCTGATAATTCAAGTGTCTGCTAAAAAATTCGTCTTTCTGGCTTGAAAATTCAACTACTTGGTTGAAAATTGAGCTTTTTTTGTTGAGGTTTAATCTCCTTTATTTGAAAATTAGACCATTGGTTGAAAATTCAATTATTTTCTTCAAACTTAATATTTTTTGAGAAAAAATTCAACTGTTTTGTTGAAAATTTAGTCTTTTTGGATAGAAAATTCATCATTTATGGTGGATAAGTCATCTTTTTGATTGAAAATTCATCTTTCTTTAGGTATTGAAAGTTCAACTTTTCGGTTTTAAATGCAACTGTTTATTTGAAAATGAATTTTTTTAAATTCAATTTATTGGTTGAAAATGATCTTTTTTCGTTGAAAGTGATCTTTTTTGTTGAAAAATCAACTTTTTAGGTGGATAATTCAACTGTCTTTTAACAAATTCATCTTTTTGTCTTGAAAATTCAACTATTTGGTTAAAGTTGAATTTTTTGTTTGAAAATTCATCTTTGTAGGTTAAAATTTAAACTATTTGCGAATAGTTTAATTTTGAACCAAGAAGATTAATTTACTTCCAAAAAAGCCGAGTTTAAAAAAAATTACATACATTTTGAACTAGATAGTTTGAACAATGAATGTGAGGTTAGCCTAAAGTTGATTTGATTAATTTTTAGTACATATTTTTTAAACTGAATAGTTGGGTTTTTAAACTAGAAAAAATCATTTTCAACAAAAAATAGAATACATGAATTTTAATTGAAGAAAAATAACTAATAACTAATTTAAAATAATAATAAATAAAACAGTTTAATTTTGTACCAAATAGTTTAATTTTCTACCAATTTGTTGAATTTTCAAGCCAAACAGACGAATTTTCTACCAAACAGATGAATTTTCAACCCGAGAATATGAATTCTCAGCAAAAAAGTTAATTTTAAACCAATCAGTTGAATTTTCAACAAAATAGTTAACTTTTCAGTTAAAAAAATAATTTTTAACCAAAAAAGAAAAACGAATTTGGAACTAAAATTATGAATCTTCAACAATGAAATGAACTTTTGGGAAAGTAGTTCAACTTTCAACAATGGAGTTGAATTTCCTACTTAAAAGTATGAATTTTTAGGGGAAAACGTAATAGTTCATATTTCAAAAAAAAAAATTTATTTGAAATTAAAAAACAGTTTGATTTAACCAACAAAAAATGTTTTTAACAAGATACATAAATCTTCAACTAAAATAGAATTATTTTCAACCAAGCAGTTGCATTTTTAATCAAGAAAGGTCAAATTGATACAGAAAGAGATGAATTTTCAAACCGAAAAGATGAATATGCAATCCAAAGAAAAATTTGTTAGTGAAGAAAGGAAAGAAATATTCAATGAAATTATTGAATTTTCAAGCCAAAACGAATGAGCTTTGAACCCAAAATAGTTCGATTTTCTTATTGGGTTCTATTAATTCAGATCGTATTCAAGTGGAAAACCGAGAAAAAGAGGAGAATAGGGAAAAGACTGTTAAGTCTGCGATAAAGAAATAGGAATTTTAATAATTTATAGATTAAAGCATAATATTTTAATTAAACTTTGAAGTTCATTTTTAATACTTTCAAAATATTCGGTTAGAAAACTGGAATTTTCCATTACACACTTTTTGATTTCGGGCTATATACTTTTAAATTCGGACTACACATAAGTTTAATACTTTAAAAATGTCATGACACTATTTTTTCATATTTGTGGCACTATTTACACTATTTTTTATCTCAAAAGTGAGTCCGAGGCCTGCAAAAAATTAAAACCTAATATGCTAATTAATTCTGTTTATATTTTTAGGTAAAGCATACGTGCATTGTCTAATGGGAGTTTCTCGAAGTGCGACCTGTGTTCTCGCCTATCTCATGATCAAAAAGAACATGCTGGCTGTTGACGCATTAAAAACTGTTCGTGAACATCGAGACATTCATCCAAACGAAGGTTTTCTTGAGCAATTAGCAACTCTCGATAATCAGTTACGCCGATCAAGGCTTTGAATTTTACATATTATATCTTAAAAATCAAAAAGTGTTAATTAAAAGTTAGAAAAATGTAATCTGCTAATCTAAAAAGGCTGAAATCGCAGATTTTAATTTGTAGAGTGCGGTACTTACCGGCTAGAATTCAAGCTAATTATAATGCAGACAATTTCAAATGTACATCAGATATAACTCGAGAGACTGCTGGCGGTCTTATAAATTTTTTTATTAAACTTATTTTCTAACTATACGAAGAGTAAACTTCACTTTGTGAATCTAATGCAGAACATTGTGCATTTCTTTTATTGTGATGACAGATAATCTATTTTTTCAAATGTAAGGCTTTGTAATACTATCGTGGTACTAGAAATTAATATATATTTATTTTTGTCATATTTTATAGACATCCGTCGAATTAATTTTAATTGAAGCGAAATATTTATTAGTACTCTATTATTTTAAAAAATAGGGATCTCATTTAAAATTGTATTTCATAAAGAAACAATTTACGGGTATTTCTTTTATGTTTAAAGTCCTGTTTAAATTTGTTTCAGTGTGGAGAAGATAATAAAATAAAACATTTAAATCGTTGTTTTCAAACCTTCCTTCTTTTTTTTATATTATGATACAAGATATGTTTCAAAAAATATTTGTCACTTAAAGAAATACGATTACAAAAAAAAAAAGATTTTCCACTTGTGACTTTAAGATTTCAAATTTGAATCGAAATAAAAAAAGTTTCCTAAAATCTATGTAGCTAATTGGAATTTAATTACGAAATTCCTGGAAAATTAAAAAAAAAATCAGTTCGTGAATATTTTTTTAAATGTTCAGAGTAGAGTGTAGGAAAAACGAAATGCACTCAGAAAAATATGTGTATAGAATTAAAGAAACTGTTTCTTTAACATAGTTTTTTTATTTAACCAAAAATAACTTCATAATGAAGAAAATAATTTCAAATTAAAGAAAATTTTTCGTTCCCTGTCCTTGACGACCGTAGTTCTGTCTTATGAAACACTTTTTATTCCTAAGATTTCAAGTCGAAATATATTGCATTTTTATCAAAATAGCTGATTTTTCAACCAAAAAAGATTTTCTAACAACATCGATGAATTTTTAAACTCAAAAAGACAAATTTTCACAAACAAAATAGTTGCATTAACTATAGCCAAATATTTGAACTCTAAAGCAAAAAAGAAAGTTCATTTTCAAACAAGAAAAATGACTTTTCTACCATAAAAGATGAATTTTCAATCCAAAAGGACGACATTTTAACAAAACAGTTCAATTTTCTTCAAAAAAAGATGACTTTATTGAAATAATAGTTGGATTTCCAACCTACAAAGGTGCATTTCCATCCCTGTGGTTGAAGTTTTCAAACAAATATTAAAATCCAACCAAAAACCGTTGAATTTTCAAGTCAAAAAAACGAAATTTTTAGAAGACAGTTGAATCCAAAATCCGATAGATGAAGTTTCAATAAAAAAAATATTAATTTTAAACCAAATAGTTTCGTTTTCAACTAAAAAAAACTCTTTTTTTAACCAAAAATGGAATTTTCAGTTCAAAAAATTAATTTTTAAACAAAACGAATTTTCAGCCTGTTTCGATTCCAAAAGGACGAAATTCTAACAAAACATTTGAATTTTCATCCAAAAAAGATGACTTTATCAAGATAGCGGAATTTTCAACCTACAAGATGCAACCAAAAAGTCGAAATTTTCAAAAAGAAATATTAAAATTCTACGAATTTTTTCAGAAGACCATTGAACTTTTAACCCGAAAAGTTGAATCTTCAATAAAAAAAGTTCATTTTCAACCCAGAAAGATTTTTGGGAAAATTTTAAATGATTAATCATTTTACAAAATTTATTTTTAGAGAATAAGTAAAAAGATTTTCGAAAAATTCAAAAATATTTCCAACATTCTCAGAAAAGAATCTGGAAAATTTTAAGGCATTTTTTAAAATTTTGTTATAATTTATAAGTTTTTAAATAGTTTCAAAAATATTGAAAATTCGAAAAGTTTTCAAAAAACTCAGAACAAAACGGAGCTTATTAAAGATTTCAGAATAAAATTTTGAAGTTTTTTTTAACGATTTAGAAAGGTTTAAGGATTGAAACATTTATTTTA
This sequence comes from Andricus curvator, assembly GCA_932195095.1. Classification (NCBI taxonomy): domain Eukaryota; kingdom Metazoa; phylum Arthropoda; class Insecta; order Hymenoptera; family Cynipidae; genus Andricus; species Andricus curvator. The sequence goes on from CAKNYM010043976.1 coordinate 17,574, forward strand.
AGGGAATATTTCAAACGAGTTTAAAACATTACATAATATTTCCTAGAAATAATTCGAGTCATTATAAAAGATATTCAGGAATTTTGGAAGTTTTGAATATAGATTTTAAACATTTAAAAATTTTCAAAAATTCATAACATATTTTACAATTTTTGGAATTTTTTCCAAGCATTTAAAAGTCCTAAATTTCAATCATTTTCAAAAAATTTCACAAATATTACTATAATATTTCAAAGATTTCACAAGGATATGAATGATTTCCCAAAGATTAGAAAAATTTTACAAATATTTCGAATAGATTTAAGAGATTTCACAAAGACTTCAATGATTTCCTAAAGATTTAAAAAAATCACAAATATTTCGCAAAGATTTCGGATAAATTGAAAAGATTTCACAAAGTCTTTAATTATTTCAAACAGATTTTAATCATCTTCCAAACATTATACAAAGATTTCAATAATTTCCCAAAAATTTCACAAAGATGTCAATAATTTGACAAATATTGCAAAAATATTTCGCAAAGATATCACAAAAATTAAAAAGGGTTCAGATATATTTAAAAGATTTCACAAATATTACCAAATATTTCAAAAATATTAAAAATGTTTCCCAAAGATATCAGAAATATTTTAAAAATATTTCAATAACTTTCAAAAAATTTCACAAGGATTTCAACGATTTCACAAAGATTAGAATGATTTCCTAAAGATTAAAAAAATTTCACAAATGTTTCGCAAAGATTTCGGATAAATTGAAAAGATTTCACTAAGTCTTTAATTATTTCACACTTTTAATCATATTTCAAGATTATACACAGATTTCAGTAATTTCCCAACGATTTCATAAAGATTTCAGTAATTTTCAAAAAATTTCACAAAGATTTCAATAATTTCACAAATATTACCAAATATTTCAAAAATATTAAAAATGTTTCCCAAAGATATCAAAAAGATTTTACAAATATTTTAAAAAGATTTCAATAACTTTCCAAAAATTTCACAAGGATTTCAAAGATTTCACAAAGATTAGAATAATTTCCTAAAGATTAAAAAAATTTCACAAATGTTTCGCGAAGATTTCGGGTAAATTGAAAACATTTCACAAAGTCTTTGATTATTTCAAACAGATTTGAATCATCTTTCAAGATTATACACAGATTTCAATAATTTCCCAACGATTTCATAAAGATTTCAATAATTTTTCAAAAATTTCAGAAAGGTTTCAATAATTTCACAAATATTGTTATAATATTTCAAAGATTTGAATGATTTCCCAAAGATTAGAAAAATGTCACAAATAATTCGAATAGATTTAAAAGATTTCACAAAGACTTCAATGATTTTCCAAAGATTTCAATAATTTCACTAATATTACCAAATATTTCCAAAGATTGCAGAAAGCTTTTACAAAGACGAGAATGATTTCCTAAAGATTCGAAAAATTTCACAAAGATTTCGGATAAATTGAAAATATTTCACAAAGTCTTTAATTATTTCAAACAGATTTTATTCATCTTCCAAAGATTATACAAAGATTTCAATAATTTTCCAACGATTTCATAAAGATTTCAATAATTTCCCAAAAATTTCACAAAGATTTCAATAATTTCACAAATATTACCAAGTATTTCAAAAATATTAAAAATATTTCGCAAAGATTTGACAACGATAGCACAAAAACTAAAAAGAGTTCAGATAGATTTAAAAGATTTCACAAAGATTTAAATGATTTCACAAAGATTCCATTAATTTCACAAATATTACCAAATATTTCAAAAATATTAAAAATGTTTCCCAAAGATATCAGAAAGATTTTACAAATATTTTAAAAAGATTTCAATAACTTCCCAAAAATTTCAAAGATGTCACAAAGATTAGAATGATTTCCTAGAGATTAAAAAAATTTCACAAATATTGCCAAATATTTCAAAAATATTACAAATATTTCGCAAAGATATCAAAAAGATTTTACGAAGATTTCACAAAGATTTAAAAAATTTCAGAATGATTTCCTAAAAATTAAAAATATTTAAAATGTTACGCAAAGATTTCTAAACATTACAAAGATTGCACAAGGATTTCTAAGATTTTTATTATTAAATTATGTTAAATTTATATATTAAATATTTAAAATATTTCCTAAAAATGTCCAAAGCTTTTAAAAATATTTCCCAAAGATTTCAATGATTTCCAAGAGATTTCACAAAGACTTCAATTATTTCAAAGATTGCACAAAGATTTCAATAATTTTATAAATATTTTTAATATTTCGCAAATGTTTCAATGATTTCCCAAAGATTTCAAATATTCAGCAAGGATTTCCGATAAATTTAAAATATTTCACAAAGACTTTAAAGATTTCCCGAAAGTTTCAATAATTTCACAAATATTTCGAATATTTCGCTAAGATTTCGGAAATATTTCACAAAGATTAGAATCATTTCCTAAAGATTAAAAAAATGTCACAAATATTACCAAATATTTCAACAATATTAAAAACATTTCGCAAAGATTTTACAAAGATTTCACAAAAAATTCAATAAATTTCCCAAAGATTTAAAAAAATTCAAAAAGATTTCGCAAAGATTAGAATGATTTCATAAAAATTAAAAATATTAAAAACATTTCGCATAGATATCAGAAAGATTTCATTGACTTTCTAAAGATTTCACAAAGATTGCACAAAAATTTCCAAGTTTTTTATTATTAAATTATGTTAAATTTATTTATTAAATATTTAAAATATTTCGTAAAAATTTCCAAAGCTTTTTAAAAAGATTTCACAAAGATTTCAATGATTTCCATGAGATTTCACGAAGACTTCAATTATTTCCAAGATCGCACAAAAATTTCAATTCGACCATTTGGTTAAAAATTGATCTTTGTAACTTGAAAATTCAAATATTCCGTTAAAAATACAACAATTTTCTAAAAAAAGCATTCGATTTTTTTTGAAAACACAACTTTTTTGTAGAAAATACAATATATTTCGCAAGAGTAAATAAAAAAAAAAAGGAAAAAAAAACTTTTGACGCGAATAATTATTCACGTCAATTGTTACGTCAAAGTAACAAAGATTAATGGCTTTGTATAACGATAACTTTGTTTCTAACAAAAATGATTCATCCTAACTAACCATAATCATAAACAGGAAGAGTTGACGTAACCGTGAATAAGCGTGAAGTGTGGTCCAGGTCGTGTGAACTGTGTAGTGTGAAGGAAGTGCACAGTGCATTCGGAGTTCAACGTTCAAGCTGATATAACCTCACTCTTAGCAACGAACTCATAAAGTGCCTCGTTTGTTAATTAAATTAAGAGAAAAGGGAATTAGCTCTGGAATGAGATGACTGGACTAAGTCTCTGAAGGGGTTTAATGAGTAAACAAAATGACGAGTGATCAGAATCAGACGAGTGATAACCTGAAAAGCAGGAAAGAAAGGAAAGAAGATACAGGGACGGCAAAAACGCATGTGAGCAATGAAAGTCACAAAATACGACCCGGGACCGATAGTTTTTCGAATGTTAATGAAAAACCTGTCGACGACATCTCCATCGAATTTTTTTATAAACCACATACCATCACCCTTCTTCTACTTTCGATCGCAGCGGTCGTTTACTTCGCCTTTGTCAGGTAAGTGAAGTGAAGTGATGCAAACAGCCTTAACATTGAGTTATATTTAATCTAGTAGGTCGTATTTACTCGATAAGAACATTTAGTTCAAGTATTTTTGATTCAACCTTTAGCTGGGATTGCATTTTTTCATTTTTATGCTCTTGGAGGAATGCCACATTTTCGATACTAGAATCTGCTTCGCAGGTGCTTACTGTCCGTTTATGGGGGTTGCTTTACATATTTTGAAAGAGTTAGCAGTTTTTTGTCTGAAAGACTGAAATACTCTAAGTAATGAGTCACTTCCAGCAAGAAAAAAAACAATAGAAATAATTTAGTACAAAGAATACGATTCTTCGAAAAGAACAACTTCCTTTTGTCATCATTAAGTTTTTGCCATATGGTTTTACCAACTTGTGAAGTAACTAGCGATTATATTTTAAATATGAAAAATTCGAAGAATATCAGGGTAGCCACTGAATCAGGAAGGAGAATTCGCCTATTTGGTTTAAAAATTCAACAATTTGTATATTTTTTTCTCTCTTGAATAAAAAATCTTTCTTGGTTTAAAGTTCAGCTCTTTTTGTAAAAATTTGATCTTTTTTGTTTGAAAATGATCTTTTTTGGTTCAAAAGCATCTTTTTTTGTTTTAGATCCAAGTATTTTTTTAAAAATTCGCCTTTTTTTGGTTGGAAATAACTGTTTTTCATTTAAAACTCAAATCTTTTTTGGTTGAAGTATTAAGTATTAGATTTTTCGTCGCGAATTCATCTTTTTTTGTTAAATTAGACTGTTTTTTATTTAAAACTAAAATATATTTTTTTAAATATCAACTAATATATTTTTCGCTGAAAATTAATATTTTTTTAATGAAACTTCCACTAACTGGTTGAAAGTTGCTCTTCTTTGCTAAAAATTAATTTTGTTTTTGAAGCTTCATCATTGTAGTTGAAAATTCAACTATTTTCTTGAAAATTTAATTATTTTGTTAAAAATTCAATAATTTTGCTAAACAGTCATCTTTTTTTAGTCCAGAATTTCACTGTTTTGTTGAAAATAAATTTTTTTTCTACCTGAAAATTCAACTATTAAATTTTTCATGGAAAATTCATCTCTTTCGTTGAAAATTGGTTTGAGATTTAACTACTTTGTTGAAAATTCCTTTATTTTTTGGTGGAAAATTAATTTTTTTTACTGAAATGTAACTATTCCATTTTTGGTTGAAAATCGATTGTTTTTAGTTGAAAATTCAACCATTACATTTTTTATTGAGAAATCATCGTTTTTGGTTGAAAATTAAACTACTTGATTGAAGTTGAAGTAGTTTGTTAAACATTCATTTTATTGGTTGAAGAATTAACTAGTTTGTTAATTTTTTTTGTTCATTAAGTCTTTTGGTTGAAAATTAATGTATTTTGTTGAAAATTTGTTTTTCTTTGGTTTGAAACATAATTGCTGGAAATAGTATTGAATCGTTAAAATTTCAGATTGCTAAATTTGATCTTTGAAAGTTACATTTTTAATTGGTCCATTTTTAAACTTTTTCAAGGGTATGTGAAAGAATTAATTTTTGATTTATTTGAGTAAATTTAAGAAATATTAAAACATTTTGAAAAAAATTTCAAAAATAATCAAAAATTTGAAGATTTTTAAAAATTGTAAACAAAATGTAGGTTTTTGAAGATATCGAAATAAAATTTTGAATTATTACAGTTCTGGCCTCCTAGCTGATCTGACGTGTTTCCCGGCTACAGAAAATTTTAAACAATATGTAGATTTTTGAACGTGTCGAAACAAAATTAGAAGCTTTTTAAGGATTTTGAAAGGTTTTTATTTTAAAATATTAATTTTAAGAGAATATTCAAAAAGATTTAAAAGGACTTAAAATTAAAGTAATCTAACTTCCAATTAAAAAAATTTTCGGTTTAAAAAAATTTTAATCATCCAAATATTTAATGTTTCTAACTTAAAATTTGTATAAAATGATAGGATTTTGAAAATTTACAAATTTATTTATTCATTCTTCAATTTATATTATTGAAAATGATAGCGTGAATTTATATTTTTTTAACCAGAAATCTTTGAACTGTTTAGTTTATAAAAGTTTTATATTTAAATTAAATTGTTCAATTAAAAATGTTTTAAAAGCTTCCTCTTTGTACGTGTAAATTATGGAGCGTTTGAATTAAAAATTGTGTAAGCTTCAATTTTAAAAGCTTAAAATTCAAAATAGTTCCACTTTAAGTGCTTTAATTTGCAGTTTTTTTTAATTACTGAAAATGAAAGAATGTTCACAAGGTGGCGGCTTGACCGGGAAAGACCGGGAAATGACCTGGAATTTTATTGACCGGGAAATGACCGGGAATTTAATTTAAAAACCGGGAATTTACTTCTGATCATAGAAAAATTCAAGAAATATAATTTCACTTGGAACAGGGAATTTTTTACATGGAATGGGAATTTTTTAAAGGAATTATAATTCGGATTTAGAAGAAAGGAATTTTCAAAAATCCCTCTTCCAAGTCAGAATTCGTCACAATTTGAAAGTTCCCTCTTCTAAATTTTAGGTAATAAAAGTACTTCAAGCAGTTTTCAGAGTAGAAGTAGAATTTCAAAGAAGAAATATTTCTGAATTATAATAGAAATTTTTTTTACATTGTTCGTTGCGAATTCATCGTTTTTTAGTTAAAAATTAAAGTTAAAACTAAAGTTAAACTTTTGTTAAAAATTAATTTGTTTGGTTGAAGATTCATCATTTTAATTTAAAATTCATCTCTGGTTGAAAATGTAACTACTTTCTTAAAAATCAATTTTTTTTTTTATGAAAATTCAACTATTTGTTTGAAAATGTATGTACTTTGTGGAAATTTCATCTTTTTTTGTAGACAATTAATCTTTATGGTTGACAATTATTCTTTTTGGCATAAAATTCAACTATTCCAGTTGAAGGTTCATCATTTTAGTTGACAATTCATCAGTTTGGTTGAAAATTAATTTCTTTAAACGAAAATTTAACTGTTCCATTGTGAGTTGAAAATTAATATTTTCAAGTTCGGAATTCCACAATTTGGATAAAAATTTGTCTTTTTTAATTGAAAATTTTTTGGTAGAAAATTATCTTATTTTTCTTTGAAAGTTAATCTTCTCGTTTAAAAATTCTTCTTTTTAGTTAAAAATTCAAGTATTCCAGTCAAATATTTATCATTTTAGTTGAAAATTAATCTTTTAGGTTGGAAATAAAATTATTTGGTTGAAAGTTAAACTCTTTTGTTAAAATTTTTTTTTTTTGTTGAAGATCCATCGTTTTAATTAAAAATTCATTTCTTTGGTTGAAAAATGAGCTGTTTTTCGATTGAAAATTATTATTTTTTTAGTTCAAAATTCAACTATTTGGTTAAAAAATTGTATTTTTGGGTAGAAAATTAATCTTTTTATTTAAAATGTAATCTTCTTTAAAAATTCGTATTTTTGGTTGAAAATTCAAGTGTTCCAGTCAAATATTCATCATTTTAGTTGAAATTTTATCTTTTTGGTTTAAAATTTAACTATTCCAGATAAAGATTCATAATTTAATTTGAAAATTCATCACTTTGGTTGAGAATGGAACTATTTTGTTGAAAATCCGTTTTTTTGTTGAAAATTAATTTTTTCAACTGAAAGTTTAACTATTCCATTTTTTGTAAAAAATTGATATTTTTTAGTGAAAAAATTTAAGTATTTTTTACAAAATTCATTTATTTTGCAACGTTTTGCTCTGTTGTGTTAAAAGATGTTTGGAACGAACGTCATGAATTAAAATAAATGTTTGCGTTTTGCGGCAAATATGAATATGTTACTTTTAGTTGACCGGGAAAATTGGAAAACTTGGCCGGAAAATGACCGGGAATTTGAAATCGTCCGCCGAATCGCCACCCTGGTTCAGCTTTATGAATTCCAATTGCTTTATTTCAATAAGTTTGAGCAATTTTTGTGAACGGGGAAAAAACAGGGAAATGACCGAAATTTTGTTTCCTCGATTAAAACGGCCACCCTGAATATTTAAAATGTTTTGAAGATCATCATTAAGTGTGGCAATCCTATTTTAGTAATGCTTAGAATTTTGCTTTTGCTAATCACCCTGCGTTGCTTATCCACATAACCATTTAACAAAAACTGATACTGATTTTGCTTTGAAATAGGGACACTACCAATGTAGAGGACAACTTGTGGGCAGGACTGATGTGCGTCATCTTCTTCTTCCTTATAATCTCAGTCCTAACATTTCCGAATGGACCATTCACACGCCCGCATCCCGTAGTCTGGAGAATAGTTTTTGGATGCAGCGTGCTTTATTTGATGGGCCTGTTGTTCATGTTGTTCCAGAGTTACGAGACAGTCCGAAAAATTTTCGTATGGATCGATCCCGGCTTGTCTTCTTTCCATATCGATATGGACAAAGAATACGGCGTGAATTGTTCGGACATAACTTTAGAAAAAATCTGGAACCATCTGGACGTATTTGCAGCAGCTCATTTTCTAGGGTGGGCATTTAAAGCTGTACTCATAAGGCATTTCGGCATTCTCTGGGCAATTAGTGTAATGTGGGAAGTGACTGAAATTGCATTTGCTCATCTGTTACCAAACTTCCTTGAGTGCTGGTGGGATGCCCTTATACTGGACGTTTTGGTATGCAACGGTTTGGGTATTTGGGTTGGATTGAAAATTTGCCAGATTCTCGAAATGAGGGAATACAAATGGGTCAGTATTCGCGATATCTCGAGCACGACTGGCAAATTAAAAAGAGCTGTTCTTCAATTCACACCAGTGAGCTGGACTTCTGTCAGGTGGCTGGATCCGACCTGCACTCACATGAGATTTGTTGCTCTTGTTCAGCTAGTCATCTTCTGGCAAGTCTCGGAACTCAACACTTTCTTTTTGAAACACGTCTACGAGTTTCCTCCATCGCATCCTTTCGTTATTTCACGATTGTTACTCATCGGAGTTATTGTAGCTCCTTCAGTCAAGTAAGTCACTAAGATATTTTAATAGCAGGCCTCGGACTCATCACACTATTGACACTATTTGACATTTTTTTTAATCGATGACACTATTTTCTCATAATTGTCAGCTGATGCCACTATTTCTTTATTTTTCCTTGAAAAATATTTTTGAAGTTCCTCAAATTGCCTAAATGGCTGATGGTCCAAGATAATGAGGGTAAAATGTTACTGTTTCTTATGAATTAAGAAAGTAGTTCAACTTTCAACCAAGAAGTTGAATTCTTAACGAAAAGATATGGATTCTTAACAAAAAATGTAGGGTAAAGGAACCAATTCTCGAAAAAATAGGCAGCCTCAAACTTTGCTATCCTATTTCTTATAAATAAAAACTCCTACAGCTTTAAAAATTATTTAGCTAGACAGTAAGTTTATTGAACTTTCATTTCTGTATGTATTTTCTTTCAGAAATTTAACAATTGTGAAAATTGTCCCCAATTAACCGATGATTTATTTAAAAAATACTAAATGCAATTTTTTCAAATAATATTATTTAACAAAAAGTTTGATTTATCCTAATCACTACAGTAGCATTTAAATATAAAGAATAAATCAAAAAGTAACCAAATTTGTACTTTAAAGTTGCTGATTCAGCCAAGCTACAATATTAAACAAATGGCGAATTTCCGACAATTTCATGAAGGACTCATTACAGTTATTAAATTCGGAATGAATTCCTCTTCTAAAAAGATGTGTTTTTTAGAGATTGTAGTTTAGAGTACCTGCATTATTATAATATAATTTTTTATTTAATTTAAATTATAATTCACTATTTATTATGAAAAATATATGTCGATCCTCACTAATTGGTGCACCCTCGGTAATTGGTTCCTTTACCCTAATATTTGATTTTTTTACCAAGAAAATATTTACATTTAAAATAAAAAACAGTTGGATTGAACCAAAAAGGACGATTTTCAAGCAAAATAGTTCAATCCTCAAGCAAAATAAATTAATTTTCAACCCAACAGTTGCATTTTCAACCAAAATAGTTCAATCCTCAACTAAAACAAATTAATTTTCAACCCAACAGTTGCATTTTCAACCAAAAAGATGAGCTTTTCACACAACAGTTGAATTTTCAACCAAGTAGTGTAATTTTAAACAAAAAGATGAATTTTCAAAACAGAAGATTAATTATCTACCACAAAAAGATAAATACTCAACAAAATACATAATTTTTTAACCAAATGGTTCAATTTCCAACCAAGAAGAATGATTTTCTACCAAAAAAAGGACGCATTTTCAATAAACTACATAAATTTTCAATTAAATAGTTTGAACAATGAATGTAATGTTAATCCAAATTTTATTTGATTAATTTTTAGTTTATTTTTCTCGTTTCTAAAAATTACTGATTAAATAGTTTTGTTGTTAAACTAAACAGATAAATTTTAACAAATAACGGAGTAATTAAATTTCATTTAGGAAAGTTAATTTTCAGTTTTAAAAAATGTCTACAAAACAGTTTAATTTTGTGCCAAATAGTTGAATTTTCTACCAAATTGTTGAATTTTTAAGTCAAAAAGACGAATTTTCAACCAATCAGTTGAATTTTTAACAAAATAGTTAAATCTAATTAATTTTCAACCAAAAGTTTCTCATTCTTAACAAAAAAATTGATTTTCTACAAAAAGAATACGAATTTTCAACAAAAAACATAAATTTTTAACCAAACAGTTGAATTTTCAATCAAGAAGAATTATTTTCTACCAAAAAAAAAGGAAAAATTGTCAACAAATTACATTAATTGTGAACCAATTAGTTCAATTTTTCAGCTCAAAATATGAATTTTCTATAAAACAGTTGAATTTTCAACAAGAGGTAATTTTCAACCGAAACAGATTATATTCTAACCAGGCATAGGCAGTTGCATTTTTAACCAAAGAAGCTCAAACTTCTACGGAAAGAGATGAATTTGCAAACCAAGAAGATGAATGTTCAAGAAAAGAATTAAATTTCCAACCATAAAAAATTTGTTGGTCTAGAAAGAAGAAAATGTCCATCAAGTTGTGGAATTTTCAAGTAAAAAAGACGAGTTTTCATACAAAAATTCAATTTTTAATCAAAAATTTAATAGCAAATTTTTTAACTGAATAGAATGAACTTTCAACCTAAAAAAGTTATATTTTCTCATTTGGTTCTATTAATTCAGTTGGCATTTATAAGTTGAAAAAGAGGGTATATAGGAATTTCGATCATTTGTAGACTAAAGAATAACATTTTAAATAAACATTGAAGTTCATTTTTTAATAATTTAAATATATTATGTTAAAAAACTGGAAATTGTGCATACAAAATAAACGTCATTTTCCATTGCACACTTTTTGATTTCGGACTATACACTTTTAAATTCGAACTACATATCAGTATACTTCTTGAAAATGTTTATGACACTATTTTGGCGTTATTTTTTCAAATTCATGACACTCTTTACACTATTTTTGATCTCGGAAATCAGTACGAGACCTGTAATAGTCTTCTTTCATGATATTGGATCTCACAGATTATAAATTTCGAAGTTTATTAATATTGACAAAAACATTTGTTAGTTTCGTTTAATATTTTTAACTGGGAGTTGAAATATCCTTTTTTTAATAATCGGGAATGCATGACAGCATTCGAAGACCTAATGTTGTCGACTTTGAAGTTTGTAGTTTGTACACTTATATTTAGAAATAAATATTCAATAAAAGTAATTTATTAACAGTACTCATAATATCTTAGGTGAATGTATCTGTTAACCTTTCAATTTTTTGTACTGTTTGGCAAAGTTTTTACCAGACGCGATTTTTTAGAAAAACTTACTAACCATAATGTGTATATTTTAAACATAAATTCTTTAGTTTGCCTCAGGGCTTATTCTAATGAAAAATTCTACCCAAAAATTGTAGTTATAAGTCAAAATGCGCAGTTGTAATAATATAAATATAAATGAATGTTGTTAGAGGTTAAATACTTTAATCAAGTAGAAGAGAAATTTTTAAGAAAGTGACTTGCATTATTATTTACAATGATTTGCAATCTTTGTTGTAATTTTTCTTTATCAGTCGACATAATTAAATAATTTTATTACCTGAAATGTAGGGCCGGGACTCCACGCCACTATTGACACGACTTGACTTTCATTTTCCCTTTAAAAATATTTTCGAACAATTTGATTGAATCACATTTAACAGTATAAAATATCAAATTGGACGCGTTCAAAATTAAAAAAGCTTAGAATTAAACAATTTCAAAATAAATAAGTCCCAAATTCAACAATATTTGAATGTGCATGGCGTAAAGAATGAAGAATGCTAAAAAAAAGCATTTATCTTTCATTAATATAAAAAATTTTAAAGTCTTCTGTTTTTAAAATGGTTCGAATAAGAAATCCTTCCCAATAATTAATAAGAATTCAGTTTAGAATAGAAGTTTAGTTTGGAAAAGAATAAAAAAACTACATATTGTTTATTATTTCATGTATTTTTCTATACTTATAGCGTTCGATCTATTTTCTTCGTTAAACGAAAAATAGTTCAAATTGGAGTTTTTTATCTGAAATTTTTACTTTATATTCCTAAAGGAAGAAATTTTTCGAAATTTCATGCGACTTGTGTCACTTACGCAAATTTTTTAAAAGCATTCTAGTCAATCCGAGGCCTGCGTGATCTGTATAGTTTATTATTTATAAAAATTCCTGGACCATTTTTCTATTTTATAAAATTATGCCACTATTGACCCTATGTTTCATCTCTGAAGTGAGTCTGAGCCCTGGAAACGAAAATTGGGTAGTTGTTAATTTTTCTTAGAATAAACCCCAGGTTATTTGATTTAAGTAAGAAGTAACAAATAACAGACCGAATCCATTTGAAATTATACAGGCCGGTGGGAGATATGTTCAGGATTGGCTTGCCAATGAAATATGTTTTTGTACGTGGAAAATAAGGAGACACGTATTTTTTTTAATTAATATAGCGACATTTTTCACATTTTTTACAAATATTTTACATGTGGGTGCAAATTTTAATTTAAAAACCGTGCAATTTTTGAGACAATAAGGTCTTTCTTGTTCCAGTTGATCAAATTTTTTTCACTATTTCGAAGCCGATGGGGAAAAAAAGAAAGAATACAAAATGGTAAAGTTATTCCAATTTTTTTGAAAAAAGAAAAAAATTCTCAAGAACCTCACCTTATTTTCCTGAAATTTTTAGAGATAATAGGTACCAACATAGCTAATTATTTATTTATTAATTAATTATTATTAGTTAATTATTACTGTTACTAACTATAAATTTATTATTTGTTATCTTTTTGTTTTTGAAGACATTTCTTTTAATTATGTTTTTTTTTCTTTTGACATTTTTTTTTCTTTTTTCTTTTCTTTTTGCAGTTTTTGAGATTTTACGGTTTTTCTTGTTTTAGTATATCAAGTCTTCTCACTCTTTCGAAACCAATAAGAAGAACATAGACACAATAAAAAATGGTACAGTTATTCCAATTTTGTGAAAAAAATCTCAAAAATCTCACCTTTTTTACATGAAATTTTTGGGAATAGTGGTACTAATATAGCCTACTTACCATTAATTTTTTATTTGATATTTTTTTGTTGCTTTTCGAGAAAAAAAAGTTGTCTATTTTTTTTTAAATCTTATCCTTTTTGCAATTTTTAAGATTTTAGGGGTTTTCTTGTTCCAGTTTATCAATTTTTTTCACTCTTTTGAAACCTATGAGAAAAGCGGAGAAAGAATAAAAAATGGTAAAGTTATTTCAGTTTTGTGAAAACAATCTCAAAAACACCACCTCTTTTTACCTGAAATTTTTAGGAATAAAAGGTACTAATATAGTCTTACCATATATTCCTTATTTGGTTTTTTTTCCGGTAACAAAATTTTTCTATTTTTTTTTAAACCTTGTCATTTTGCAATTTTAGAGATTTGAGGGGGTTTCTTGTTCCATTTTATCAAATCTTTTTTCGAAAACCATGACATACACAAAGAAAGAATACAGAATGGTAAAATTATTCCAATTTTTGTAAGAAAAGACAAAAATTCTCAAAAACCTCACCTTTTTTCTGAAATTTTTAGAAATAATAGGTACTAATATAGTCTACTTATTATAAATTTGTTAATTGGTATATTTTTGTTTTTCGGGAGAAAAAATTCTTTTTTATTTTTTCTAAACCTTTCAATTTTTGAGATTTTAGGGTTTTTCTTCTTCCAGTTTATCAATTTTTTTTCGCTCTTTCGAAAGTGATGAGAAAAAGAAATAAAGAATACAAAATGGTAAAATTATTCAATTTTTTTGTTTAAAGAAAAAAATTCTCACATACCTCACCGTTTTCCTGAAATTTTTAGAAATAATAGGTACCTAATATAGTCTTCTTATTATAAATTTGTTAATTGGTATTCTTTTTTTGTTTTTCGGGAGAAAAAAATTATATTTTATTTTTTCAAAACCTTTCAATTTTTGAGATTTTAGGGTTTTTCTTGTTCCAGTTTATCAATTTTTTTTCGCTCTTTCGAAACAGATGCGAATAAGAAATAAAAAATACAAAATGGTAAAATTATTTAAATTGAAAAAAAAAGAAAAATTCTCAGAAACCTCAACTTTTTTCCTGAAATTTTTAGGAATAATAGGTACTAATGTCTACTTATGACAAATTTCTTATTTGGTATCATTTTGTTTTTGAAGAAATTTTTCAGGAGAAATAAATTATTTTTGATTTTTGTTTTCAAAAACTTGCCATTTTTTCCAATTTTTGAGATTTTAGGTGTTTTAATGTTCCAGTTCATCAAGTTTATTTTCACTCTTTCGAATAACATTTTTCTGTTTTGGAAAAAAAATAACATTAAAATACAATAAATGCGAAAACAGTAAGAAAAAATAGAATTTTGTTTCTACCAAAATGCAAATACAGCCCAGGTTTAAAATTTATTTTAAGTTGACTACATATTATTACCCATCACTCCTGAAAATTTTAACAAAAGTTTTGAGAAAATTTCGCGGTATAATTTTTCAAAAAATCGAAACAGCTCCACAATTTTTTAGTCTTCCTTCGGGTTTCTCATCGATTTCGAAAGAGTGAAAAAAACTTGACAAACCCGATATAAGAAAAATACTAAAATCTCAAAAATTGCAAGAATAGTACGGGCTCTAAAGTTAACTTGGCTAAAACCTAATTTTAAGCTTAAAATATTTTTTTTAAATACGCTTCTCCTCATTTTCCACGTACAAAAACCTATTTCATTGGCTAGCCAATCCTGAAGATGTCACCCGCCGGCCAGCATGATTTAAAATCGATTTGGTCAAGATTGTTCTGAAATTGACCTTATTACTATTTTTTTTAGTCAGTACTACACATACGTAACTGATCCTGCGTGTCACCGAGTTGGAACCCAATGCTGGGTGTATGGCGCAATCATGGTTACAGAAGCTCTACTCTGTATACGACATGGTGCAGCACTTTTTGAACGCACTCAAGCTTTAAATATCCTCCTCTGGCTTCTATGCCAATCTCTAGTCTCCGTACTCTGTGTATATGGCTGTGTTCTGTGGCATAAATATGTCGAGGTGAGTTTTCCGACAGGTCCTGGCTTGTGACTAATTTTATTGTAATTTATTATGTGAGTTTAAAAGAGAATGTCTGACGTTTATCGTTCCAGACGGATAAACTAAGTACTCCTGATCAGGACAAGAACCTCGCAGAAGCTAATCTCTGTTGTGGTATGTCCAATTAATCAAATAATTAACTCATGTTTGCATGTTGTGTTCAGATTCCATTGATCTGTTAAATTAATTAAATATAGTTGCTAATACCTGACTATTTTACGCAATTATGAAGATTTCAGACTTCACATCTCAAAATACTCTCAAACCAGGGGAAATAGGATGATTTTTCATGAAAATAGGGGAATAAGTTCTTTTAAATAAAATTATTGTAGGTACTATATTGAATTCAATATGAAACCAATTTTCAACAAAATAGGTAATTTTTCAATCAAAGAGATGAATTTTCAACTGAAATTATGAATCTTCTACCAAAAAAATCTATTTCTAGTCAATAAGATTAATTTTCTACTGAAAATTAAAAATTTTCAACCGAAAGTAGAACAGTTAAAGTTCCAGTTAAAAATATTAATTTTGAAACAAAAGAAAAATACGAATTTTCAACAAAATATATATTTTCAACGAAAGAGATGAATTTTCAACTCAAAATGATGAATCTTCAACCACAAAAATGCATTTTTAATAAAGTAGTTCAGCTTTCAACCAAGTGTAGTTGAATTTTCACCAAAAAGATTAATTTTCAACCAAGAAGAATAATTTTCTACCAAAAAGACGACTTTTCAACCAAATACATGAATTTTCAACTAAAAAAGATCAATTTTTAACCAAAAATGATGAATTTCCAACTAAATAGTTATTTTTTCAACCAAAGAGATGAATTTTCAATTTAAATTATGAATCCTTAACAAAAATGCATTTTTAATAAAGTAGTTCAACTTTTAACCAAGTATAATTGAATTTTCAACAACAACAAAATTGTTAAACAAAAATATTAATTTTCATTTAAAAATACGACTTTTCAGCAAATTAAATGAATTTTCAACCAAATACTTGAATTTTCAACTAAAAAAGATCAATTTCCTATCAATAAAGGATTAGTTAATTTTTGAGTTATAAAGCTCAATTTTTAACCGAAAGAGACGAATTGTCAATAAAATGCTTGTTTTTCCAATCAGAGATGAATTATCAAAAAATATTTTTTTTAAATAAAGTAGTTCAACTTTCAACCAAGTATAGTTGAATTTTCACCAAAAAGATGAATTTTTAACCAAGAAGAATAATTTACTACCAAAAAGACGACTTTTCAACAAAATACATTAATTTTCAACTAAATAGTTGAATTTTCAACTAAAAAAGATCAATTTTTAACCAAAAATGATGAATTTTCAACAAAATAGTTATTTTTGTAATCAAAGAGATGAATTTTCAATTTAAATTATGAATCCTCAATAAAAATGCATTTTTAATAAAGTAGTTCAACTTTGAACAAAGTATAATTGAATTCTTAAACAAAAAAATGAGTTTAAAATAAAGTTTCAACAAAGTATAGTCGAATTTTGAACCAAAAAGATGAATTTTTAAACCAGAAAATTAAGTTTTTACCAAAAAAGTTTACTTTTCAACATAATACATGAATTTTCAACCAAATACTAGAATTTTCAACTAAAAAAGATCAATTTTTTACCAAAAATGTTATAGTTAAATTTTCAGTTAAAAAGCGGATTTTTTTATGAAAAAAGATGAATTTTCAATAAAAGAGTTTTAAGAGTTTTTTCAACCAGAAAAGAATGTTCAACTTAAATAGTGAATCATGAACCAAAAAATGCATTTTTAATAAAGTAGTTCAAGTTTCAACCAAGTATAATTGAATTTTCAACATACAAACAAAATTTTAAACAAAAATATTAATTTTCATTAAAAAATACGACTTTTCAGCAAATTAAATGAATTTTCAACGAAATAGTTGAATTTTAAACTAAAAAAGATCAATTTTCTATCAATAAAGGATTAGTTAATTTTTAAGTTATAAAGCTCAATTTTTAACTGAAAAAGACGAATTTTCAATAAAATGTTTGTTTTTCCAATTAGAGATGAATTATCAACAAAATTTTTTTTAATAGAGTAGTTCAACTTTCAACAAAGTATAGTTAAATTTTCAAGTGAAACGATCAATTTATAACCAACAAAAGTTATTTTCTATTAAAAAAGACGAATTTTCAACCTTAAAAATAAATTTTTAATGAAGTATTCAACTTTTAACCAAGTGTAGTTGAATTTTCAACCTAAACCATGAATTGTTAACACAGAAGATTAATTTTCTACCAAAACAGACGACTTTTTGAAAAAATACATGATATTTCAACGAAACACTTGAATTTTCAACTAAAAACAAAAAAATTATACCAAAAAAATAAATAGTTTTATAAATTGAAATTAAAATTTTTTTAATTTCAAAAAAAAACCAAATTTTAAACAAAAAAAAAAACGAATTTTCAATAAAATAGTGGTTTTTACAATGAGAGATGAATTATCAAGCAAACAAATTTTTTTTTAATCAAGTAGTTCAACTCTCAACAAAGTATAGTTGAATTTTCAAGCTAAAAGATAAAATTCTAACAAAGAATATTCATTTTCTATTAAAAAAGATGAATTTTCAACAAAATACATGAATTTTCAACCAAATACTTGAATTTTCAACTTAAAAAGAAAATTTTCCACCTTAAATGGAGTAGTTACATTTTCAATTATAAAGCTAAATTTTTAACCAAAAAATACGAATTTTCAATAAAATAGTTATTTTTTCCATTAGTGATGAATTTTCAGCTTAAATTATAAATCTTGAACGAAAAAATGCATTTTTAATAAAGTAGTTCAACTTTTAACCAAGACTTCTAAACAAAACAGAAGAATTTTTAATCAACCAAACGGATTTTTGAACTAAAAAGAGTCAATTTTCAACAAAAAATGCAATAGTTAAATTTTCAGTTAAAACGATTTCTTTTCAACCAAAGAAAAACGAATTTTCACCAAAATAGTTGATTTTTTAAGCAAAAAAGATGAATTTTCAACGACAAATGTAATAGTTGATATTTCAACCATTAAAGCTTTTAATTTTAAGTAAAAAAGTTAAATTCAGCAAAACAATAAGAATTTTCAACAAAGTAGTTGCATTTTCAACAACAAAAAGAAAGTAATTTTAAACTAAGTACTTTCAACCAAATGATCAATTTTTCAAACAAAAGTGATTAAACTTCAACCAAAAACTATAATTAAAAAATACTATAATTTAAAGATGACATTTGAACAAAATGGTTGAATTCTTAACAAAATATTTAAACTTTCAATGAAATAGACGAATTTTTAACTAAAAGAGATAAATTCTGAGCCGAAAATAAGTACTAGTAGACACTTGAACCAAAAATAGTTGGATTTTCTTATAGGGTTCTACTAATTCAAATAGTATTTAAGCGTAAAAACGAGAAAAAGGGGAAGTTTCGTGAAAACAGGGAAAAAGAGGAGAATAGGGGTTAAGAGTGTGAAGCCTGAGATGTTCATAAATCATACTCTGACAATTTGTTTAAAATGAAATTTATTTCAGGAGACATGGCAGGTGGTGATAAATCCGTGGGGCTCGTGGAGAAAAAAGAGAATTGAAGACTACCGCCAATAAGAATTTATATACAGGAAAAAGCACTAAACCACCAAGCTTTCTAGTCGTTCGACAGCTAACGAATGTAAGTTCGTATGTTGATTTCAAGCTAAAAGAAATCCTGACTTCGCACGATGGCTCTGCGTTTTCCGATAATCCTATATTTCGTAATAAAAAAAGGATTCGAAAGAAATAGCGAGGAAAACGCAAGCTGGAATGCAAGATTTGAAACAAAGTGTAGCAAAAGTAGTCAATGCTAGGTAAAGCGATAGAGTACCTGAGCACACGCGAACCTTAGTGTAAAAATGCAAAACTTGAATTAAAAAACGAAATTTCAGTTCTTCAAAACTGCACATTTTGAAGGAATTATTTCTTAAATTTGAGAGCAGCTTTTTGGTGAATTTTTTCACCACATAAATTAGCTCGACGGAGCACAGATCCCTTTTGGAAAATTCGTTTCTCGTTAGGAGATCGCAGTTGTGCCAATGTAAAATAATATATAAGCTATAAACATAAACGCGTAGTTTTCGAATAATCGTTCGAAGTCAGCGAGATCTGAATTTCGCGAAAACATTCCCTATATCGGGGAATTCTCGCGCGAACGAATTAAACAAGAATGTCTGCGTTACTTTATAAGAGACAATCTGCCCTCAATGATAAACATGTTTCTAGCCTCCTGATAAAGCACAATGCTTTAGCAAATTGTAATCGTAAAATTATCGGAAAATATTATTAATGACGTACTCATTCAGTGATGAGAAATCAGAATCTGTAGTGTGATTTTTGTAATGTATCTAAAGAAAAGACATTTTTCTTTGTGATTTATTCTGATGACCGTGAACGAGTATGGGAACCCTCACTACAGTGGATAATGCAACCTACAGTGGATAATCTTTAATTAAGAGCACAAATAAAACAAAAATAATTAATTTTAATTTATTAACACATAGTGTTTTAACTATTAATTATATTAAATTAATTATTTTACATATATTAGTATTTTTAATTAATGATTATCCACTGTAGGCTGCCTTATCCACTGTAGGAAGGTTTCCCCTAGGTTTGTTACTGTTTACGTGAGATTCAGTTTTATACTTTTGCTGGTCGTGTGTTGTACTAGTTAGTTTGTGGCGAAAAGTATGGCTGTACAATTAGTTAATTTTGAATAGATGTGTGGTGCTGTGAGTTGCCATTGTCGACAAATTTAAATGCTTTTGAAAAGAACATTTAAATTTAATGTAATAGGGTTTAAAAGTTGACGATTGCGAGGATGAATTGAGAACTCTTGGAATTGTATCCTATAAAAAGCTATGTCTTCTTGATAATAGATTGAATTTTCACTGTTGAGAGTTTTTTTTTTATAAAAAGTATTTCACGCTTACTGCTCGTTCTCGTTGACGTTCATTTTAAATGTTAATTTTACATCGTTCCGTCGACTACGTTCAAGCGTAAAGATTATTTAATCTTTAGGCAAACTTCCTCTTCGAAAAGTGTTTCTAGATCTGCGAAACTCGAAAATTGTTAATGTAATTTTGTGCACTAGTCTATGTTTTTGATAAACGAACTCAGGTGTATTTTTTATGGTTAATTATAATGTAACTTCGGTTTATTCAAGAATGAAGTTTACTAATTGAAAATTCAGTTCTTTAAACAACATGCACCTTATTAGGATATTTTACAATCACTGCTTTCTGTTCTCTGAAATAAGCAGTGACTGTGAAATACCTGATTTTTTTGTGAAAAAAATGCCATCGAATATATTTTGAAATGGTCCATTTACAACTGGTTTAAGAATATTCCGTGGAATTACTGTGTCAATTTCGGATAAAAGTCATTGTTGAACATATGCATAGCTTTACGTTAGGAAAAAATAGTCATAAGTTTTGTGCAATACATAAAAAAAGTGCTAAGTGATTTGCATAGAGCTTGAGCTTGAAATTCTAGGACAACTTTTTATTTCTTGAAGAAATGTCAACGTATAGAAATATAATACCCGAGCGAAAACTGAAGAATAGATTTAAATATTTATTGAATTTTAGAAAATACACTTAGCTTCAATGCTGCACCGATAAGAATTTAAAGAGAAGCAACTAAGTTTGATAAAAATACATCAAGATGTCAAATAAACCTAGAAAAATTAAAATTATGTTGTTATATTTTAATTAACCTGGTCCAATTCACAGGGCTCGGATCGTACGACTTTTTCTATTTTTTTATGGAAAAGGCGACTAATCTTTTTTACGTCGTTCTCAGAAGTTTGCTGTGCTTAGTTTCAATTTTAATCACAATGAAACTTTAATTTTTAATATTAGTATTCAAAGTTTTCATTTTTTCAAATTGCTTTTAAGTGAAAAACATTTAAAGTGGATTAATTCCAAATTCAATTATAGTCTACACTCTTCCACTTTTTAAAAGACTTTCTCTTTTTGTCCCTGTTTTCAGTAAACTTCGCCTTTTTTTCACGTTTTTTTTTTCGCTTAAATTCAAACTGAATTAATGTAACCCAATAAGAAAATCAAACTATTTTTGGTTTAAAGTTCGACTATTTGGTTGAAAATGTAATTATTTTGTTTTAAAATTTGCCTTGTTCGCTATAAAATTCATACTTTGGATTGAAAATTTATCTTTTATGTTAGTAAAGTCATGTGTTTAGGTTAAAAATGCAACTGCCTTGGTTGAACATCAACTTTTTTGTCATAAATTTAATTGTCTAAAAAAATTCTTCTTTTTGGTTAAAAATTCATCTACTTTGTTGGAAGTTCGTCTCCTTTGATTGGAAATTCAACTATTTTGTTGAAAATGCAACTGTTTTTGGTTGAGGTTTAATATATTTTATTTGTAAATTCGACCATTTGGTTCATAATTAAATTATTTTGTTGAAAAGGCATCTTTTTTGGTGAAAAATTCTACTGCATTGTTTTGGATAGAAAATTCATCCTTATGGATTGAAATTTTATTTTTTATAGTGGAAAAGTAATGTTTTTTTTTATTGAAAATTCAATTATTTTGTTAAAAATTCAACTGTTTTCTTGAAACTTCGTCTCCTTTGATTACAAATTTCAACTATTGGAAAGTTGTAAATGCAATACTTTGGTTAAAAATGATTTTTTTTATTTCAGATATTTGTTAATAATTTATCTTTCTTGGATGAAAACGATCTATTTGTTGAAAATTCAATTTTTCAGGCTGATAATTCAACTGTCTTCTAAAAAATTCATCTTTTTCGCTTGAAAATTCAACTGCTTTTGGTTCAGGCTTGATCTCTTTTATTTGTAAATTCGACCATTTGATTGATAATTCAATTATTTTGTTAAAAGTCATTTTTTGGTCGAAAATTTAACTGTTTTGTTGAAAATTTTCCTGTTTGAATCGAAAATTCATCCTTTTGGATTGAAAATTAACCTTTTTGTGTTAAAAATGCATCTTTCTTGATAGAAAATTAACTTTTTTGTTGAAAATTTAACTGTCTTCTAAAAAATTGGTCTTTTTGGTTAAAAATTAAGCTATTTTGTTGAAAATTCGTCTCTTTTGATTGAAATTCCAACTATTTGGCTGGAAATGCAACCGTATATTAAAACTTAATTTTTTTTTAATTCAACTATTTGATTGAAAGTTCATCTTTCTTTGTTGAAAATTCAAGTTTTTAGGAGGATACTTCATCTTTCTTCTAAAAAAGTCATCTTTTTCACTTGAAAATTCAACTGTTTGGTTGAAAATGCAACTGTTTTTGGTTGAGGTTTAATCTCTTTTATTTGTAAATTCGACCATTTGCTTGATAATTCAATTGTTTTGTCCAAAAGTCATTTTTTGGTCAAAAATTTAACTGTTTTGTTGGAAATTTGTCTTTTTGAATAGAAAATTTATTCTTATCTTTTTCTGTTAAAAATGCATCTTTCTTGATTGAAAATTAACTTTTTTGTTGTAATTTTAAATGTCTTCTAAACAATTTGTCTTTTTGGTTTAAAATTAAGCTATTTTGATAAAAATTCGTCCCATTTGATTGAAATTCCAACTTTCTGGCTGTAAATGCAACTGTTTGGTTAAAATTTTTTGTTTGAAAATCCATCTATTTGATTTAAAAAAACATTTTTCTTGGTTGAAAACGATCTATTTGTTAATCCAACTGTTTGGTTAAAAATGCAACCGTTTTTGGTTGAGGTTTAATCTCTCCTTTATTTGTAAATTCGACCATTGGCTTGATAATTCAATTATTCTCTTCAAAAGTAATAATTTATTCCCCTATTTTTACCCTATTTTCGTGAAAACCCGCCCAATTCCCCTTGTTTCGAGAGAATTTTGGGCTGTGAAGTCTGAATTATCAAAGAATGAATAATTCCATATTCAAAATGACTTTTTTTATTATCTTTAAAAATTTGATGCGACTTTTTGTAGATTTTTTTCTACCAAAAAATACGACTTTTCAACCAGTTACATGAATTTTAAACCATACATTTTAATTTTCATCTGAAAAGATCAATTTACCACCAAAAAACGAATAAATTTTCATTTAAAAAACTCGATTTTTGACAACAAGATAAATTTCTAACCAAGAAGATTAATTTTCTATTAAAAAGACAAATTTTTAACGAAATACATGAATTTTCCACCTAAATGATTCTTCAACCAAAAAGATATTTTTTTAACCAAGAAGATTACTTTTCTACCAAAAATACGACTATTCAACAAAACACATGAATTTTCAACCAAATAGTTGAATTTTCATCTAAAAAAGGTCAATTTTCTACAAAAAATGGAATGGTTAAATTATTAGTTGAAAAGCTCAAATTTTAACCAAAAAGGGCGAATTTTCAATAAAATAGTTAGTTTTTCAACCAGAGATGAAATTTCAACAAAAAAATAAATTTTGAATAAAAAATGGTTTTAACTTTAAAGTTTATTTTGATTGTGCAAAAAATATTTCTAAACAAATAGTTGAATTTTTATCTAAAAAAGATCAATTTTCTACCAAAAAAGGATTTAGTTACATTTTCAGTTAAAAAGCTCAATTTTTACGCAAAAAAAAAACGAATTTTCAATTAAACAATTATTTTTCCAACCATAAATAAATTATCGACAAAAAGAAACATTTGTAATAAATTAGTTCAACCTTCAAACACGTATAGTTGAATTTTCAACCAAAAAAATCAATTTCTAACCAAGAAGATTAAGTTTCTATGAAAAAAGACGAATTTTCATCTTAAATGATGAATTTTCAACCAAAAAGCTAAATTTTTAACCAAGAAGATTACTTTTCTGCTAAAAATACTACTTCATCAAAATACCTGAATTTTCAACTAAATAGTTAAATGTTCAACTAAAAAAGATATTTTAAAATTAAGATCGAAAAGAAATCTATTTTATCATGAATAATGTTATGCAAAATGAGCATGAAAAAGATTCACAATTAAAAAAACAGAATTCCACACTACCTCACTTTTCGGCTCATTAGAGACAAAAATAACCAAATGAAAAAATAGGGAGAAAAAGAGAAAAAGTCAACCAAAACCAACATCTCACTTTTTTCTAAGATAAATTTTCTACAAAAAATGGAATAGTTCAATTTTCATAGCTCAATTTTTAAACAAAAAAGGCGAATTTTCAATAAAATAGTTATTTTTTCAACCAGAGATGAATTTTCAATAACAACAAAAATTGTTAATTAATTATTGTTTTTACTTTATAGTTTATTTTGATTTTGAAAAAAATATTTGAAATTCAATGAGAATTATGTACTCTATATTCCTTAACAAATAATGTTGCTTCAGTCATTCAGTGCCTGATACAGCTTTTTTCATTATCTTTAAAAATTTGATGAGACTTTTTATATACTTTTTCTGCCAAAAAAGACGACTTTTTAACAAATGACATGAATTTTAAGCCAAATAGTTGAATTTTCATCTGAAAAGATTAATTTTCTACCAAAAAATTAACAGATACATTTTCAGTTAAAAATCTCAATTTTTAACTAAAAAAGACGAATTTTCAATAAAATAGTTATTTTGCCAACCAGAGATGAATTATCAAATAAAAATAAATAAATTGTTCATAAAGTAATTCAACTTTCAACCACGTATAACTGAATGCTCAACCAAAAAGATCAATTTCTAAAGAAGAAGATTAATTTTCTATTAAAAAAGACAAATTTTCAACTTAAATGGTGAATCTTCAATCAAAACGAAGAATTTTTAACCAAGAATATTACTTTTATATCAAAAATACGACTTCTCAACAAAATACATGAATTTTCAACCAATTAGTTGAATTTTCAACTAAAAAAAAATTTCTAATTAAAATGGAATAGTTAAATCTTCAGTTAAAAAGCTCAAATTTTAACAAAAATGTGCGAATTTTCAATAAAATAGTTATTTTTTCAACCAGAGATGAATTTTTAACAAAAAATTGTTTTAACTTTAAAGTTTATTTTGATTATGCAAAAAATCTCTGAGAATCAATGAGAATTATATAAGCTATATTTATAAACAAATAAAGTTATTTCAGTCATTGAGTGTCTGATACTGCCTTTTTCCATTATTATATATCAAAATTTGATGCGACATTCTGTTGACTTTTTTCTACCAAAAAAGACGAGTTTTCAATAAAATAGTTATTTTTCCAACCAGAGATGAATTATTAGCCAACAATTTTTTTTAAAATAAAGTAGTTCAACCAAGTACAGTTGAATTTTTAACCAAAAAGATCAATTTCTAATCAATAATTTTAATTTTCTATTTAAAAAAAGACAAATTTTCACCTTAAATGA
Organism: Andricus curvator; assembly: GCA_932195095.1. Lineage (NCBI taxonomy): Eukaryota > Metazoa > Arthropoda > Insecta > Hymenoptera > Cynipidae > Andricus > Andricus curvator. The sequence continues at coordinate 43,180 of CAKNYM010043976.1, forward strand.
TGAATCTTCAAACATACAAATGAATTTTTAATCAAAAAGTTAAATTTTTGATAAAAAAACGTTTGAACTTTAAAGTTTATTTCGAGTGTGGAAAAAATATTTCTAAGCATATAAAGACTTTTTTCGAAGATCAGTGCGACTTTCTTTGTAATTTTATGTGACTAATGCGACTTCTTTGAAGCCTTTTAGTCGATCCGAGTCCTGAAATCACTACAGGTAATATTATTTCCAGTAAAAGACCTAAAATAAGTATAAGTTACTTATATTGATAGCATTTATAATACAGTTATCACAGATATGTAAACTACAAAATATCGTACGCTATTACAAAATGCATTTTGCACTTAAAATTAGCGAATGATCCCATTGCACGAGCTATGACAACTTATCTGAATTCTAGTCTACAAGTTGATTAAGATTAAAAAATATACTTAAGACGAGAAGCTCTCTTTTCTCTCCATTTCTAACTTCGACATCTCAAGCTCGTCTTTTACGTCCATCGTTTCGGAAGCCATATGTTCTACATTTAAATCATCCTCTGTTAATAATTCCATTTTCTCCTCAAAAGAATTGCAGGACGAATCATTTACTAATTCACCAATTTCTTCGCCTACATCATCCGAATAATCCACTATTTTTTGATCATCACTCTCTACGGGTTTCTCCACTATTTGCTTCCTATTTCCTTTCGAGCGACCTCGTTTCGAATTGTTTTTCCTTTTCGCGGCAACTTTTCGTGATTTGGAATTCTTAGCGCCCATCTTGAGATTCTGTACTTTGGGACTATCTTCGATTATCGGTTCGCAAGTATGATTCAAGATCTGTTCGGAATTTCTGCATTCCTGTAAACGATGATAAAAACCAGTATTTAGTAAGGTTTGAAATTAAAAATAAAACTCGAAATTCATATTTTTTCAACTTACGAGTGAACACACTTCACACTTTAAACAGTGCTTGTTTATCTCGTGATGTCTGTGAGCCTGGGACCGATGGAAGTTTTTGCTACAGAGATTACATCTGAAGCGTTTAATATGACTGTGCGTAAGAAGGTGACGTTTCAATTTGTCCGGACGGGAGAATTCTCGCATGCATCCCACATAATTCCGGTAAGGGCACTTTAGTCTTTTGGTCAAGTCATGGATCAGCATATGGCGTCGGAGACGATCTTTTCTTTTGAATTTTGCCAGACAAAACTGAAAGATTTAATTTTTTTTCGATAAGTCTCAGTTTCTTTGTAAGGGAGTTTATTTTATATGTTAGAGAATGCATAATCGATTACAATTACACAATAAAAAATTAAAAAGGTTAAAATGAATGTAAAAAAATAGAAGAAAAATGTATCCAATCACATTATGTAATGTAAATGCGTTTGATTTCGACTTTTTTTTAAATGTTAAGTTCAATTTTTAACTTTTTCAATTATGAAATTTTTAAATCTCATAAATTCCCTACTGAGAATCTATTGGACGACTTCATTTGCCGAAATATAATGGGCCAATTGTAAAACTATGTAAATATAACATCTTTAACACTTGCTTTCAACACAAAATTAATTTTTTTCTTGAATTTTGAACAGTTGAAAAACTAAAAATGGTACTCAATTTTCAACAGTTGAATTTTTAAAGTTGAAATTTCGATTTTCAACTTCCTTCAATTTTCAACTGTTGAAAACATAATTTTCTTCAATTTTTAATTGTTTAAAATTCAAGAAAAAAGCGAATTTTTAGTTAAAAACAAGCGTACAAAATGTTATATTTACGGAATTTTACATGAGCATTTAATAAACATTTCAAACCATAAAAAAAATTTGAAAAAGGTTCAATTGACTCTCAGATGGGGAATTTATGAGATTAAAAAAATCCCAACTCTGATCATCTCATTGTTAAACAATTAAACACTGAAACCGTTTCAAATTGAAATTTTTTGATGATCAATTGTAAATACAAATTAAGTAATGATTTTTTATATTGAATTGTAGTTCGAGTATTAAAAATTAAACAATAATTTGTTTTACCAAACAATTCTGAATTTATTCGAAATTAAACAATTTACAGATATTAACGTTAAACATTGTATTGTTTCAATTAGAAAGCCTTAGTAGTCAAACAAATGTAAACGTCCGACTGAAACTTTGTGAACTATTTTCAATTTAAAAATAACTACAATTTAAAAGATGCATAATTAAACGCTTTTATTCAATTTCAAATCCTATTCAACTTTTTTTAAGTTCATTGGGTTAATCTAAGAAATTTAAAAAGATTCCAAGGGATTTCAGAGGATTTCCAAGCTTTCTAAATATTCAAGGGATTTTTGAGGAATTTGACCAGATGAATTTCATAAGATCTCTCAAGGAACTTTTCAAGATTCGCGAAGATTTTTGAATATTTAAAAGATTTGAAACTGTTTTTTTTTTCAAATCTGAATCTGATTTTCGTGATTCTGAATCATAATCCTTATTATAATTTATAATAATTTATAATTAATATATATATATTATACATATTTGCAATGAATATTTTTCTACTAGATGACACAACATTTTATACGATTTAACTATTGAAAATTCCAGAAAAAAGCTAATTTTGTGCAAAAAACATTATTATTATTAGTTATATTTAGGTAATTTTACATGAAAATTTAATAAAAATTTCAATCCACACAAAAAAATGGGAAAAAGTCGATTTCTTCGTAAACGGGCTGTCATTGGCAAATAATGTTTTGGCAAATTAATAGTCATTCAATTGACCTTCAGATGGGGAATTTATGAGATTTTAAAATATCCCAACTCTGATGATCTCCTTGTTAAACAATTAAAAACTAAAAGCGCTTGAAATTGCAAATTTTTGATAAAAACGTTTTAAATTGATCAATTGTAAATATAAATAAATTATTTCTTTTTAATGAACAATAATTTATTTCACCGAACAATTCTGAATTGGTTAAAAATTCAACAATTTATAGATTTTAACGTTAAAAATTGAACTGTTTCAATTCGAAAGCCTTAGTAGTCAAAGAAATGTAAACGTCCGATAGAAGTTTTTATACGTTTTAACTGTTGGTAATTCAAGAAAAAAGCGATTTTTGTGTCAAAAACAAGTGTAAAAAATGTTGTATTCACGTAATTTTACATGAGGATTTAATAAAAATTTCAATCCATAAAAATATTTCTGAAGTGAAGCCCCCCGGATATTCTAATTAATTCTTCAGGATCAAAGGATTTCATTGAAATCCAAAAATTTCAAGAGATTTCAAGGAATATCATCAGATTTTATGTAATTTAACGAGATTTCAATGGATTTTATATTTTTTTTAAATTTCGAAGAATTTATTCACAAGAATTGAGGGATTTCACAGATTCGGAGATTTTCAAATATTTCAAGCTACTTCCAAAGATTTAAAAAGATTTGAAAGATTTTAGGTTATTTTAAAATATTCCAAGGGATTGCAGCGGATTTTATCAGATTTCCGAGGATTTCAGTAATTTTAAGGGATTTTGAAGGCTTTTAATATAATATTTTAATGAACTTCCCAGAATCTCCATGCAACTTCACCGGATTTTAAGTGACTTCAGAATATTTTTATAAAATTTCAAATAATTTATTCACAAGAATTGAGGGATTTCAAAGATTTGAAGAGATTTTCGATATTTCAAGATATTTCTAAAGATTTTAAAAAATTTGGAAGATTTTAAAGAATTTAAAAGATTGCAGGATATTTTAAAAGATTCCTAAGGAATTTGAATAGTTTTCAAGAAATGAAAAAAATCATTGTAAGGATTTTAGTATATTTAAAAATATTTCAAGAATTTTTCAGAGCTTTAGAAAAATCTCAAGCTATTCCAAAAGATTTCAAATGACTGGAAATATTTTAGGGTATCTTAAACGATTCCGAGGCAGTTTCAAGAGATTAAAAAATTTGCAAAGAATTTCAAGGAATAACATCAGATTTCATGTAACTTTACGGGATTTCAAGGGATTCCATAATATTTCAATGAAATTTCAAAGAATTTATTCACAAGAATTGAGCGATTTTAAAGGATTTCAAAGATTTGAAGAAATTTTCAATTATTTATATACCAAAATAGTAGAATTTTTAACAAAATCCATGAATTTTCAACCAAAAGAGATGAATTCTCAATGAAAAATATAATAGTTGATATTATTTCAACCATAAAAGAATGTAATTTGAAATCGAACATAGTTGAGTTCATCCAAAAAGAAGAATTTTCAACAAAATAGTTGAATCCTCAACCAAATCAGATTATTTTTCTACCAAAATAGTTGAATTTTCAATAATAAAAAAATGAGATTTTTTTACCAAAAGAGACCAATTTTGAAACGAAGAAGTCAAATTTTGAACCACGAAAGAAAAAAATCCACTGAATTTTTCAATTTTCAAGCCAAAAAGACGAATTTTCTAAAAAAAAACAGTTGTACTTTCAAACTGAAAATACGAATTTTCAACAAAAAAGTTAATTTCCAACCAAATAGTGGAAGTTTCTATCAAAATAGTGAAATTTGAAAGAAAATTCATGAATTTTCAACCAAAAAAGATGAATTCTCAATGAAAAATATAATAGTTGATATTATTTCAACCATGAAAGATTTTAATTTGAAATAAAACACAGTTGAATTCACCCAAAAAGACGAATTTTCAACAAAATACAGCTGAATCCTGAAGCAAATCAGATTAATTTTCTACCAAAATAGATGAATTTTCAACAACAAAAATGTGGATTTTTTACCAAAAGAGATACATTTTGAATCGAAAAAGCCAAATTTTTAACCAAGAAAGAAACAAAATTTCCACTAAATTGTTAAATTTTCAAGCCAAAAAGACGAATATTCTACAAAACAGTTGCATTTTCGAACCAAAAATAGGACTTTTCAACAAAAAAGTTAATTTTCAACCAAATAGTTGAACTTTCTACCAAAATAGTGGAATTTTTAACAAAATACATGAATTTTCAACCAAAATATATGAATTCTCAATGGAAAATATAATAGTTGATATTATTGCAACCATAAAAGATTTTAATTTGAAATCGAACATAGTTGAATTCAAACAAAAAGATGAATTTTCAACAAAATACAGCTGAATCCTGAATCAAATCAGATTATTTTTCTACCAAAATAGTTGAATTTTCAATAATAAAAAAATGAGATTTTTTTTACCAAAAGAGACCACTTTTGTAACAAGTCGAATTTTGAACCAAGAAAGAAAAAAAAATCCACTGAATTGTTCAATTTTCAAGCCAAAAAGACGAATTTTCTACAAAACAGTTGTACTTTCAAACTGAAAATATGAATTTTCAACAAAAAAGTTAATTTTCAACCAAAGAGTCGATCTAATTCGATCCAAATTCGATCAAAATAGTGGAATTTTAAAGAAAATTTATGAATTTTCAACCAAAATATATGCATTCTGAATGGAAAATATAATAGTTGATATTATTTCAACCATAAAGGATTTTAATTTGAAATCGAACACAGTTGAATTCAACAAAAAAGACGAATTTTCCACAAAATAGCTGAATTTTCAACAACAACAAAATGAAATTTTCTTACCAAAAGAGATAAATATTGAAACGAAAAAGCCGAATATTGCACCAAGAAAGAAAAAAAACTCCACTGAATTGATCAATTTTCAAGCCAAAAAGACGAATTTTCTACAAAAGAGTTGTACTTTCAAACTGAAAATACAAATTTACAACAAAAAAGTTAATTTTCAACCAAATAGTGGAAGTTTCTACTGAAATAATTGAATTTTTAACAATACCAAAACAGGTGAATTCTGAACAAAAAATGTAATAGTTAATATTATTTCAACCAAAAAAGACGAATTTTCCAAGATACATCTGAATGCTCAACCAAAAGCGATTAATTTTCTACCCATAACTGAACCATAAACATCTCACAATAGGAGATATACAAAAAACACAAAGTAACTTCAAAGTAACTAAAATTAAAGTTCCAAGTTACTGCGAAAATCGTAACTAAGTTACGTTACAAGTTAATTTTTCAAATATTAACGAAGTTATCCTAAATTTTACAAATAACGTAACTTTTCAGTAACTTAGTTCCCTCACAGCATGAGATATCGGCCGGATATCTTATTTATTTCCGAGGACATCCTGGGCATATCCCAGGAGATCCTAGGAATATTGCGAATGATATTTTAAAGTGCGGAAATCTCGATATCCCTGGAATATCCCAAGGATATCTCAAAATATCCTGAGGATATCCCATTAATGTCCCAATTTAATATGCCAAGGATGTTCCCGCGATATGCCAATTCTATAATTTAGTATATTCCTGGAAATTCAGATATATCTACTGGCTTATATGTATATTCAATCGTATCAATAAAATAATAAATCATTGAACAATATTAGGTATTTTTCCAGAGATTTTATACAAAGTACAACATTATAAAGTGTACAATAATAGTAGAGTCCCCTCTAAAGTTACTTTCAGGTAAATTCCACCATGGCTGAGAGTGTGCGAAAACTGTCGCGCAATAATAAGTGACGCTTCAACAAAAGTCAACAATTTCTCGAATATTCGTGCCGGATTATAATCTATTCTCATTTATGTTAAGTAAATCAACGCGGTAGATATTAATTTGATTGTTTTTTATCATAAAAACCGATTTTGATGAAAAGTGCGATCTCTAAAGTGCGCAATTTAGAGCGGTTACAGATACAATAACAGCCAACTTTTAAATTTTCAGAAAGTGGCTTGTTTTTTATTGTAAGTAGGCTGTTATTGGTCATGAAAATAACTTGCGGTAATAATTTTTTTATAATTATACTGAGATAGAATTTGAAAGAAACCGAATATTCGAGATTTGTATAACGCGGTTTTTCGTCAAACGGATTTTTGTGAATCTATGTTTTCAGGCATTCTACATATTTTAATTAATATACATTTCAGAAATATTTTATTCCATTGCCAAAATTTTGTACATCACGCACAGGGCATTGAGTGGATATCGGAAATGTCAATATCTTTGGAATATGCCACGGATATCCCGGGAGATTTTTGGGACATTTTTCAGGATACCCCATATCCTGCCGAGATATCCTAGGGATATGCCGACGATATCATTTTGCTGCGAGGGTTACTTGTAACAAGCTACAACCCACCTCTGTTATGGGCTGCAAATAGGGTACCATAGGGAAAAAATCTTGAAAATAGGGTACTTTAGGGACCTCAACTGAATATAGGGTACAATAGGGGATATAGGGGCCGGTATGTTAGGCCTGCTCATACGTACCGTACATTTGTAGGGTGTTGCATCGCTATGAATGACTTTATGATTAGTAAGATACTGCTCGGTCTTGAAGGCCTTCCCACAATCTTCGCAAGCGAACCGAGCCGCCGATGCATGTGTTTTCAAGTGGCGTCGTAAGAATCTCTCAACATAGAAGCTCTTTCCACAATGCTGACAAGGGTAATCATGTGTCGTTGTATCCATATGATGATTTAATGATTCCAAATTGGAAAAAGAAGATTTACAAATAGTACAGCAGTAGTACTTCTCTGTTGTCTTCTGCTTTTTGATGGAGTGAGCGTATTGATGCAGTCCTAATTCGGAGAGGGTACTAAAAACTTGTCCACATACATGACATCGATATTCCGATCTCTGATGACCGCGAGTGTGTTCTAAAAAATCATCCAGTTCTTGAAACATCATACTGCATCCAAACTGCACACATTTGTACACTTTCAGTTTCAGGTGGGATAAGATCAGATGTGCCTTTAACGCTTTGTACGAATCGAATATCTCTTTGCAAAATTGACAGTGGTATGTTTTATCGATGTTTCCGTCCGTTGGAACCTAAAACATAATTAAGGTTAATTTCATGAATAAGCAGGGTTTTGATTTTTTTAAACTACATTAGGGAACTGATTTTTGAAATTTTAGACCTGTCTTCTAACATAAGATTTTATATATTCTACTCAATTTATAAAAAAATATAATAATTACTTTCACCGTAAACGGTATATTTCAAGGTATTTCAAAAGACTTGAAATATTTCCAGTGATATGAAAGTATTTCAACAGATTTTAAGGGATTTTTAAGGTATTTCAAAAGACTAAAAAGGATTTAAAAGAACTATACAATTTTTACGGTATTTAAGGGAGTTTAATCAGATTTCCAAAAGTTTTACTGGATTTCAAGAGATGTCGAAGGATTTTGAGGGATTTCATACGACTTCAAAAAATTTCAAAGGCTTTTAAGAGAGTTGAACAAGAAAACCGACTCTGTGAGAACGGCAATTTAATGAGGTTCCGATGATTTCACGGGATTTCAAAGGATTTTAAGAGATTTCACAAGATTCCACACTATGTCCACAGATTTTATAGGATTTCGTAAGATTTCAACAGATTTAACGGAATTTCAAAGGGTTTCCGAAATATTTCACCGAATTTCAAGAATTTTAACTGAATCATGAGAGATATTTATGGAATTTTGAAGATTTCAAGCGATTTAAGGGATTTTAAGAGTTTTTAAAAAAGGTTTAAGGGAATTTACGAGATTTATATAGATTTCAAAGGATTCCATGTGGTATTGGAGTATTTTCACGAATTTTGAAGCATTTCAGGGGACTTTAATGAGATTTCGAAGAAATTTAAAAAGATTTCAAAGGATTTCCGAATAATATAAAGGATTTTAAGGATTTCGAGGAATTGTAATGGTTTTCTAAAATTTTTAATGGATTTTAGCATATTGTGAGTGATTTCAAGAGATTCGGAAAGATACCCACGGATTTTAAAGATTTTAATGCGGTTTCGATGATTTCACGGGATTTCAAAGGATTTTAAGAGATTTCACAAAATTCCAAACTATGTACACAGATTTTATACGATTTCGTAAGATTTCAAAAGATTTAACGGAATTTCAAAGGGTTTCTGAAATATTTCACTGAATTTCAAGAATTTTAACTGAATCATGAGGGTTATTTGTGGGATTTTGAAGTTTTCAAGCGATTTAAGGGATTTTAACAGTTTTTAAAAAACGTTTAAGGGAATTTAAGGGATTTAGAGAGATTTCAAAGGATTCCATGTGGTACTGGAGTATTTTCAGGAATTTTAAAGC
>CAKNYM010043976.1:52294-62794 GCA_932195095.1 Andricus curvator
GTAAGATTTCGAAATATTTCACAAATTGTAGGGATTTTAAGGGATTTCCACGGATTTTAAAGGTATTTTATGGAATTTTAGAGATTTCAAGAATTTTTACAGTTTTCAAAAGGTTTTAAGGGAATTTAATGAGACTTCAAAGTAAGTCACGGGATTTCAAGACATTCCACGTGGTACCGAAATATTCCATAGGATTTTAAAGGATCATAAGGGATTTTGAAGATTTCAAGCGGTTTCGAAGATTTGTACAGTTTTCAAAGATTTTAAGGGAATTTAAGCGATTTTAAGAGATTTCAAATTTAATCACGGAATTTCAAAGGATTTTATGCAGTACCGAAAAATTTTCACGAATTTTGAAGGATATCAGGGGATTTAAATAGAATTTCGAAGATTTGAAGGGACTTAAAGAGGTTACAAAGGATTTTAACGGATGTTACGAGATATAAAGGGGTTTCGATAATTTCACGAGGTCTCCAAGAATTTCGTAAGATTTCAAACGATTTAACGGAATTACAAACGATTTCCGAATATTATAAAGGGTTTTGAGGAATTTAATTGGGTTTTAATTTATTGTGAGAGATTTCAAGAGATTCTGAAATTTTAATGTTTTCTTGATCAGTTAAAAAAAAATTTAAACGAATTTTAATAATTTCAATGAATTTTCAAGGGATTTCAAAGGATTTCGTACGATTTCGAAATATTTTACTGAACTTCGAGGATTTTAACTGCTTTTTAGAGATTTTAAGGGATTTCCACGGATTTTCAAGGATCATAAGAGATTTTTAAGATTTAAAGGATTTACACACTTTTCAAAGGATTTTAAGGGAATTTAAGAGATTTCAAAGTTAAGCACGGGATTTCAAAGGATTCAATGTGGTACCGAAGTATTTTCACGAATTTCGACGGATATCAGCGGATTTTAATGAGATATTAAAGATTTGAAGGGGTTTAAAGAAATTTCAAAGGATTTGCAAAGATTTCACAGGATTTAAAGAGATATAAAGGGGTTTTGACGATTTCACGGGATTTCGAAGATTTTACGAGATCTCGTAAGATTACGAAATATTTCAAGGAATTTTAAGGATTATAGCCGATTTTAGAGAGATTTTAAGGGACTTCCACGGACTTTAACGGATCATAAGGGATTTTTAGGACATTTTGAAAATGTCCAGCGATTTCAAAGGTTTACAGTTTTCAAAGGGTTTTAAGGGATTTTAAGAGATTTCAAAGTTAATCACGGGTTTTCAAAGGATTTTAAAGAATTTGTGTGATACCGAAGTATTTTTACGAATTTTGAAGGGTATCAGGGGATTTTAATGAGATTTCGAAGGTTTGAAGGAATTTAAAGATATTTCAAAGGATTTGCAAATATTTCAAAGGTTTTAACAGATATAAAAGCGTTTCGATGATTTCACGAGATTTCAAAGGCTTTCGTAAGATTTCAAAAGTTTTACTAGAATTTCAAAGGATTTCCGAATCTTATCAAGGATTTTAAAGGATTTAGAGGAATTTTAATGTCTTTCAAAAAGTTTTAATGGATCTTTTTATATTATGAGGTATTTCACGAGATTCGGAAAGATTCCCGCGGATTTTAAACATTTCAATGAATTTTAAAGAAATTTCAAAGGATTTCGTAAGATTTCGAAATATTTCACGGAATTTTAACCGATTTTTAGAGATTTCTGTGGATTTTAAATAATCATAGGAGATTTTTATGGGATTTTGAAGATTTCATGCGATTACAAGGATTTTTACAGTTTTGAGAGAGGTTTAAGGAAATTTAAAGGATTTTTTCATTTAGAGAAAGATTTGAAGGAATTTAAAGAAATTTTAAAGGATTTTCAAACATTATAAGGATTTAAAAATATTTCGAGAAATTTTAATGGCTTTCAAAAAATTGTATTGGATTTTAATATATTATAAGAAATTTTAAGATGTTCGAAAATATTTCAAGCAATTTTAAAGGGATTTCAAAAATTGCAAGGGATCTCGTAAGATATGGAAATATTTCACGCAGTTTCAAGGATTTTAACTGATTTTTAGAGATAAAGAATCATAAGGGATTTTTATGGAACTTGGAAGATTTCAAACATTTAAAAAGATTTCAAGGAATCTCAAAGAATTTTCAGGGATTTCCATGGATTTTAAAGGACTATGAGAGATTTTTACGGAATTTTGAAGATTTTAACTATTTCAAGAGATTTCAAAGATTTTTATAGTTTGTAAAAGGTTTTAAGGGATTTCCAGGGAGTTCAATCGTTTTAAAGGGGTTTCAAGAGATTATGTACGATATTCATCAAATTCAAAGGATGTCAAAGAATTTTCACATGATTTGAAAAGTTTTAAATATTGTATCAAAAATATTACATTATAAAAAAGAAATAAAAGAAACAATGATATATTGTGTATAATAGTATAAAAAATAATTGCATCAGCCAAAACAGGCGTTAATTAAGATATTAAACAAAATTAGACATATGAAACTTACGTAAAAAATGCTTTGGACTAGATTCGGAAAGATTCCTACGGATTTTAAACATTTCAATAAATTCTAAAGGGATTTTAAATATTAAAGATATGAATCCCCCCCACCCTCAAGTAAGGAATCGTAAGACTTTCCGGCCCCCCTCCACCCCGAAAGGACCTTACGTAATTAATGAACGCTCCCTCAGAGTAGATTAATTAATTATAATTATATTATTATTATTATATATATATATTATAATTATATTATTATATATATATATATTATAATTATTCTCTTAATTATAATAAATAATTAATTAAAATAATAAGCAGAGTATAGTTTAGAATCTCTAAAATTAAATTAAAACTCACATCAGGTGGAAGGGAATGTATGGCTGTTCCAGGCCACACTTTGTGTGAAGACATGTGTTTCTTAACATTAGATTTTTGTGCGAATGAACGACCACAAACTACGCATTGATATGGTTTCTCTCCAGTGTGCGAGCGTTCGTGTTGCTGCCAGTAAAACTTTTTTGAGAATCGCTTGTCACAAAATTCGCATTTGTGCTGGAAAAAAAACATTTACGTCATATTCTTGTACGAAGATAAAATACAATACAATCTAGCAACGAAATTAACCTTTAATTTTTGTGAAGCTTGACTTTCGTTCTCAGTTGAATTATTATCTTGATTATCATCTTGATCGGTAACAGGAATTTCAGTCGGAAAAGTACGATAAACATTTGACGTTGTAAAGTCCTCATGCTGAGAGACTTTACTCTCCATTGATTGCACATTATTCGATTCCATATGCAACGGGTCGGAATCTGAATGAACCGAAGGATTTCCGAAAGAGTCTAAACTCTCAGAGTTCAAAATAATCGGCACGTTGAAGGCGGTGTCGGAAGCTAAGTAACTCGTGCCTTCCTGGTCCATACTGGAAGAAAACGTACATCTGTTTAGTTAATATTTGTGTTGAATTGTTGATTAAAATATAACTAGCAATATTATACGCGCGCAACTGCGCGAGGGAAACACTGTATTGTCAATTAATAAGATACAAACATAAAACAATATTAATGATTGCAAGTTTAAATTGTACAGCTTAATCACTTAAAAAGAAATTGAGTGGCAGTGAATTTGAAATGTTCACTTTGGAACATTATTAAATTTAAAATAATTTGATTTTAAATACCTAGTTCTTGCAAGGTTTTATTTTTAGCGCAAATTTGTTTCCCACATTAATTTGGAAAGGGGCCTGGTAAATTTCAAAGAAAATTTAAAAATATTCGCAAATTTTTCAATTATTTTCCCATTTTTAATTTTTAACACTTGAAACATGTGAACTTTTAATTTTAAAAGCTATAAATGTAATACTGTACCATTTTTCAGCAAATAAAATGTTAAGGCTCTTAAAACGACTCGGGGTTTAGCCACATCCATAATAAGTCTACAAAAATGCATTGCTTAATTTAATATTTTAACCACATAATCTAAAGGCTTTCAATTTAAGATTGTTTAATTTCAAATGATTCCAGTTCTAAATAACATAATGTTGAAAGTTTGAAGCTGAAAGCTGATCATGAAAATATTTTTTTTTTAATTTACAGTTTTGAAGGATTTAAAAACGGAGAAAGTCTTACAACTTTTATAATATTTGAAATAATTCTAACTTTCTTATATAATTAACTAAAAAGATTAAATACTTTACTCATGCTTGAAATTAAAAAATTGTCATTGTAATAGATTTTAACAATTTAATTATTTTTACTGAAACTAATACATTAGAAGTCATAAAGGTAGGCTTCTTCTTTATTCCAAGTATTTTATCACGTAAAAAAACATTTCCTTTTACACTTGTATACTTCTAAACTTTAAATCCCTTAAATAATAAAACGAACAAATTAAAAAAAAACAGGAATAAAAAAACAAAAAAAATCTCTGCGAACCAAGTTCATTCTGCGAACAGAATGTATTAGCTGCGAACAGAAACAACTTCATGCTGTGAACAATAAACTTGTCGATTATTATAAATAATTAAAAGACACTTAAAAACAAATTAATTTACCTGAACAACATATCGCTTCCTTCGAGAACAATTGGTTCGTTGAGCTGATCTGATTGATCAAATGTCTCTTGGGAATGATATTGTGTTCCATCCTGACACGCATTTTCCGCAGATACCACTTGAGTAGCGTTAGTTACTAAATACTGACTAATATCTACTGTTTGCTCTTGTACTTTGAGATGTTCTTGCTTATGTAGTATAAACAAGTGCAACGACGTGAATTGACTTTTACACTTGCCGCACTGAAATATATCCTCTTCCTCCTGATCTATTGCTAATGGAAATAAATTGATAAAGCGTTTTATTCACATTGCTGAGATGTTTACAGGGAGCACAGCGCAAAAGAAGCTCAAAAAAGTGAAAATAGGGTAATTTTTTCATGAAAAATGCATCTGTTTTGAAAAAAATGACACAAAATGCTACTATTTTCGAAAATTGCTCGCTAATGCAACTATTTTTTCGTTTTCAACGGATTTTAAAGGATATAGTGTATCTTTAAAATACTGTGGAATTTAAATGTACCTGAAGTTCAGAACGTTCAAATGAACGAAACATTTTTTCCCAGTTTTATTTTATCAAGAAGTATTATTCCAACTATAATTAAAGTAATGCATTTTAAGTTTATTTTGTAATCTGTTATTTGCAATATAAATTGAATCAATATTTCAGCGCTGTTTCTAGTTTTCAAAGCCATCAGTAAAAATTTCGTTCATTTGAACGTTCAGAACTTCCAGCACATGGAATTTAATAAGATTTCAAAGCATTTTGTAGGGTTATCAAAGTGGCCGCTGGGCCGGGAAATGACAGTGAATTTATATTCTGACCGGGAATTTTTGCAAGTTTTTAGAAGAAAAATTTATTCCAATCACTTGAAATATCACAAATTTTATATCAAATGGTGTAATGCCATTAATAATGAGTTCGATTTTAACTTTTGTGTCAATGTTAATTTTAATTGTTAACTTTTTTAGATATAAAATCATTCAGTCTACAATTCGCAATTCTAAAATATTTTACATTACAAATTTTCCATTTTAGGTGTTCAATTTAAGACTATAAAATTTTTTTTCATAAAAAACTATTCAAGTCGATCAACTTGATTTTTTTTATTGAACTATAGTTCGAGTACTAAAAACTGAATAGTAATTAATTTTACAAGACGATTCTGAAACTGTTCAAGATAAAAAATGTACAAATTTTAACATTAAAAATTGAACTATTTCAATTCGAAAGTCTGAGTAGATAAACAACTGTAAACATACGATTGAAACTTTATAAACTATTTTCAATTTTAAAATACCTTGAAATTAATAGATTCATAATTAAACGCTTTTATCCAATTTCAAATCGTATTCGAATAATGTTCCATTCTAAAATATTCCATTTTTGATCTATTGAATTTGAAAGTTTTTAATTTTAAATAAAGAACACTTTTTTAATATTTAGCAACATTTGACTATTTTGAATGAGGAATTATAAATCAAATATTCAAAACTAACCTATTTCAACCTGGATTGTATGAAATAGAAAGCCTTGAATCATTAAAATTACAAAGTGCTAAATTTAAACTTTTGACGTCACAATTTTAATTGTTGCAATTTAAAAACTTTTAAATTAAAAGTGAAAGTGTTGAATTTTGATGTATAAATAACAAATAAACAATTATTAATTTGAAACGAGTTAAAATAAAAATAATTTCACTTCTAATATAAAAAGTGTTCAATTTATAGAAATCTTTTTATGTTTCTAAATTTACAATTTAAAATTTGCAGTTAAGTTTTGACTATTTTGAATGAAAAAATTTTCAGCCGTATGAGTTTGAATTTGTAATCTAAGGAATTTTAAATGATTTCGTAAGATTTCAGAAATTTCAAGCCATATTTGTTAAACAATTCAATATTATTTTTAATAACATTCTCTTTGAATAATGTTAGAAAGTTGCGGTTCGTTCTAAAAATGGTCAACTTTTTGTCCGCTTTTCGCGTAGAGTAGATAATAATTAATGCAACTGAGCAAACATAAGTGTTTAAACAAATTATTATTGTTTAGAACTATTTTCCCCTATATTAATGCTAGAATGTTGCGAATTTTTTTAATTTTTTTACTCTTTGTACACTTTTCACTTAGTGAGGTATTAATTAATGCAAGTTAACAAACATCATTGCTCAAACAATTTATTATTGCTTATAACTATATTCTCTTAAAGTTATGATAGAAAATTGCGGGCTTTTCTGACATTTTCACCTTTTCTTTGATTTTTTAGTTAGGAAAAAATAATAAATAAACATTAGAGAGAAACATTTTTAACAATCTCTTTCTTTTTAGTAAATACATTTTTCTTCAATAAAATAGATATTTGAAATATTCTTGAAAATTTCTATCTGGATAATATTGAATGTAAATTTTACTTGTAGTAGTTACTAAGAGCCCTTTTGTTTCAACTGATATTAATATTTATTATTTGTTCCTAATTAAAAAGTCAAAGAAAAGCTGAAAATGCCAGAAAAGCCCACAATTTTCTATCATAACTTTAAGGGAAGATAATTATAAGCAATAATGGATTGTTTAAAGTTTAAACCATTATTTTTGTTAACTTACATTAATTATTATCGTACTAAGTAATAAGTGGAGAAAAAGTTGAAAATTTGCTGAAAAAACCGCAACTATCTAATATTACTAGTGGATACGATAGTTATAAACAATAATAATTAGTTTGAACCATTTTTTTTGTTAAATTGCAATAACTATTACCTCGCTCTAAGTGAGAAGTGGACAAAAAGTGGAAAATTTCAGAACAAACAACAACTATCTAGCAATAATATAGGAAGAGATAGTTATAAACAATAATAATTTGTTGGAACAATTATTTTTGTTAAATTGGATTAATTATTACCTTGCTCTGAATGGAAAGTGCACAAAGAGTTGAATATTTGAGAAAAAAACAACAAGTATCAAGCATTACTATAGGAGAAGATAGTTATAAACAATAATAATTTGTTTAAACAATTATTTTTGTTAATTTACATTAATTATTACCTCACGCTAAGTGAAAAGTGGACAAAAAGTTGAATATTTAAGAAATAAACGTACCTTTCTAGTTCTATTCAAAGAGAATATTATCAAAAGTAATAATAAATCGGTTAAACAATTATATTTGTTAACCTGAATTAAGTATTATCCCACTCTAATTGAAAAGTGGACAAAAAGTGGAAAATGTTAGAAAAAATTAGGCTCTCTACCATTATTCTAAGAGGATATTGTTATAAATGATTATAAACTGTTTAAACAATTATTTGTGTTAAATTTAATTGATTATTACCTCGCTATAACTGAAAAGTTGAAAATAAGTTGAAAAATTCGGAAAAAACCGCGACTTTCTAAATCTATTCTAAGAGAAAATTGCTAAAAACAATAATAAATTGTTCCAACAATTTATTTAAACATCTAATTATCAGTAGGAAGCAATACTTGATGTATAAGAAACAATTTGTATTTAAAAAAACCGAAAAAAATCATAATTCGCGCCAAAAACTCGCTAAATCCAATTTTTCACTTATGGGGTTTTTTTGGGACGCTATAAAACAGACTTATGGGGGTGATATTTAAAAAGTAACTTATGCTTCGTTTTCTAAGGGTAATTGTTAAGAGAAATGTGCAGTTTTAACTAGAATCACCTAATATTGACGATTCCGAATAAAATTTACGAAAACCTATTTTTTCTTATGGGAAATACGCATTAAAATTCATGGGGTTTGCGGAACCATTTCAAATGGAAACAGTTTAATTTAAGAAGTCATTTCAAGATCAATTGAAAACGTTCTTTATCAAAAATTTTCAATTTTAAACGTTTATAATTTTTAACTGTTTACGTCTTCAAAACTAAATTTAAAAAATCTTGCAATTGAAAATGTAGGCTTAAAAATGAAGACCTGAAATCGAAAAAAGTTGGAATCGAACTTATTTTAAATTGCACTATATCATATAAAATTTGTGACCATTCAAGTGACTCGATAGATTTTTCATGAAAAATTTGTAAAATTCCCGGTAAAAAAATAAATTCAGTCATTTCCAGAGTTTTCCGCCCCCAACAAATTTCCAGTTTCCCGATCCAGCGGCCACCCTGAATCTAATTACATATAATGACGAGATATTACTATAAATTCAGCTGAAAATGTTGTTTCTGAAATAAGAATCTAGTATTTGCTTTGGGCAAACATAATAAGGTAAGCAATGATGAACATACAAGTTTTAAAAGTAAATATTGCATTCGAAAAGGAACTTTATAAATAGGCGAAATATCTCTCGAATAATCTGTTCGTATAAAAATTCATTTTTTATATTAGAATCTGTTTCCCGATGAATAAAAAGGATGAAACCCTAAAAATATGTACCTGATTGGTCGACATGGGTAATAAGCGTTTGAGATTCTAGCAAAGACTGAACTGTGGAACTGTCTAGGCAGACGCCTGCAACATAATACAAAGATTTCAGGTTTAATATGCATTTGATATCTCTCAAATATAATTAAAATATCCCAGCCAATATACAAATTATTTGGGTTTAAAGACTTAACCCCACTTATGGTTTATTTGACATTCCTACCTGTTAAAGCGTCAAAGATAGATTGGGCCATTTCTCTCTTTGGATTTAATGCTTCATCTTGATAACAAGTAGAAGAATCCTCACGAATTATTCGATTTTGATAAAAATTCTAGTCTTAAAATTAATAAAAACATTACTCTCTAACGCGACGAGAGGATGTTAACAGCTGATTCAGCCTTTCATAGCTATTGCGCAGAATCGATGTCTCGAATCTCGACCTTTTTCTTCGATTCTGACCTACTTCACACCTCATTTTCTAACCTCCAAATTAGAAACGTCACTGCGTCGTTCCTATGTAAACAACGTGATTTCGTTTAGTTTTTTAAAAGTGTTTTGGTTCTATAATATAGCTTAATTCGTTTATAAAAATGGCAGCAATATTACGTGTAAAGCGCAGAAATGATGACGAGCCTTTGGACGCACTTGTTGTCGCTTGTAAAAAGCGTAAAACCGAACCTGAGAATGCCGAAGGAGGAACAACATCCGCTCCTCTTACTGCGGTTATCAAGTTCGCGGGAACTGTGAAAGATCGGGTAAATAGTTGATAATGCTTAGTATATTATAACGATTTGTTATTTTTTCGGAATGCAAACAAGATTGCGATATTTTATATCACTTCATGCCAAGGGCGGATCCAGGAAATTTTTCAGAGGTGGCGATTGCGAATTTTCTTGAACGAATTTTAGGGTGGAGCTCCCCCAGTGATTTTAAAGATCTTTTCAAATTGAATATAATAAGACAATCAATTCCACTACTTATATGTTTCAATTATAGTGTTTACATTCATAAAAAACCTGAAAGCACGAGCATAAATTGTGTAGTCTTCTGGTTTGGGGGAAGGGGGGTGTAGGGCACCGATTTTTTTGTGCATGGGGTACAATTTTGTTGAAAATTGTACTCCATGGTTAAAAGTGGAACTACTTTATTCAGAATTTTTTTTTTTGTTTGTTAAAGATTCGTAATTTTAGTTCAAAATTTAATTGTTTGTTTGAAAATGAACTTTTTTGCAGAAAATTTTACTCCAAGGTTAAAAGTGTAACTACTTTATTCAAAATTTGTTTTTTTGGTGGAAGATTCATAATTTTAGTTGAAAATTCAACTGTTTGTTTGACAATGAACTTTTTTGTTGAAAATTTAACTCCATGGTTAAAAGTGGAACTACTTTATTCAAAAATGCATTTTTTTTTATTGAATTGTTGTTTGAAAATGAACTTTTTTCAGAAAATATTACTCCATGGGTAAAAGTGGAACTACTTTATTCAAAATTCATTTTTTTGTTAAAGATTCATAATTTTAGTTGAAAATTTAACAGTTTGTTTGAAAATGAACTTTTTTGTTGAAAATTTAACTCCATGGTTAAAAGT
>CAKNYM010043976.1:62804-100648 GCA_932195095.1 Andricus curvator
AAGTTAAAGCATTTTGTTGAAAATCTGTCTATTTTTGGTAGAAAATCAAATTTTTCGGTTAAAAATGCAAATGTTTGATTGAAAATTAATGTGTTTTTAGTTGAGGATTCAACTATTTTGATTGAAATTCGTCTTTTTTGGTTAAATTATATTGTGGTTTATTTAAAATTAAAATATTTTTTTAATAAAGTATCAACTATTGTATTTTTTATTGAAAATTCATCTTTTAAGGTTTACAATTCAACTCTTTCGTTCAAAGTTGAACTACTTTCTTTAAAATTCTTTCCTTTTGGGGGAAGATTCATAATTTCAGTTGAAAATTAACTGTTTGTTTGAAAATGAACTTTTTTGGTGAAAATTTATATTTTTGGGTTGAAAATTCAACTGTTTTGTAGAAAATACATCATTTTGTATTGAAAATTTAACAATTTGGTAGAAAATTCAATTATTTAGTTGAAAATTCATATTTTTGGGTTGAAAATTCGACTGTTTTGTGGCAAATTCGCCCTTTGGTTTAAAAATTCAGCAAGTTAGTAAAGAATTGAACTATTTTGTGAAAAATTCGCTTTTCTAAATTGAAAATTATTGTTTTACAATGAAAATTTAACTATTCCATTTTTTGTTAAAAAGTGATTTTGTTGGACTAAACATTCAACAATTTGGTTAAAAATTCATCTTTTTTGTAGAAAATTAATCTTCTTAGTCGAGAATTCAACTGTTTGGTTAAAAATTCATGCATTTTGTTGAAAATTTGTTGTTTTTGGTAGAAAATCAAATTTTTTTTGTTAAAAGCGCAACTCTTTGATTGAAAATTATTCTGTTTTGGTTTGGGGTTTAACTATTTTTATAATAATTCGTCTTTTTTTGTTAAATTATATTGTGTTTTATTTGAAATTAAAATATTTTTTCGTTAAAATATCATCTACATATTATATTTATTTTTTATTGAAAATTCATCCTTTTAGGTTTACAATTCAATTCTTTCATTCAGAGTTGAACTACTTTTTTAAACATTTTTTTGTTGTTGAAGATTCAGAATTTTAGTGGGAAATAGTTTTCTACTTGACATAAATAAAATAATACTTAAAAATCCAACTACTTTGTTGAAGCTTCCCTTTTTGTAGGTAAAAATATTTGTTGAATATTTGTCTTTTTTGGTAGAAAATTAATCTTTTTGGTTGAAAATTCAACTATTTGGTTAGAAATGTATGTATCTTGTTAAAAATTCGTCTTTTTTAGTAGCAAATTAATCTGCTTGGTTGAAAATTTATCTTTTTGGATGAAAATGTAATTATTAATTGAAAATTCAACTGTTTTGTTGAAAATTCTTTTTTTTTTGTTTAATTCAACTGTTCTTCATCAACTTTTATATTTTTTGTTGTAATTTCGCCTTTTTTGGTTGAAAATTTGCAACTGCTTGTTTTAAAGTTGAACTACTTTGTCAATTAATAAGAAGCTTTAAGATTTGACCAAAGCCTCATCCCTCTAAATCGTCTTATTGTATTTTTGGACGACTTCTAAATAAATTCACGATAAAAATTTAGTCGGCAAAAAGTACGTAAGATAGAGGGTTGGGGAGTCGAAACTTACTCACCCTTACAAAGGGGGGTATGTGGTTGACAATTTCAGAAAAAAACTAAAAATAAGGTCTGATGATTAGGAAGCTTAAATTTGTCCAGGAAATTAAAACGCCTTAAGTAAGGCCTGATATAAAAAAAATTTATTTGATGTCTTAAATCTGGGGGGCGGGGGTGACCCCCCCCCCCCTGGATCCGCCCTGGCTTCATACTGAGTTTTTTTTCATGTTTTAGGATGAGGACGTGATCGAGCACATTACGAGTAAATTGAGCAAGGAGGATTTGAAAACTCACTACAAGCAGCATATTGTAGATATTGCGAGCAAAGTGCGCAAGCAAACTAAGAAAGCATCTACAGAAAATCGTTTTAAAGTTCTTAACCACTTTCGATCTCTAGACAATTGGAAAGAGGATGATCCTGAAATAGATGATATTACAGTGATCGACATTGAGGATACAGCATCTTGTGCAACAAAAAAGGACTCTGACCAAAAGGTATTGTTGAAAACTTAATTTATCATTTGTTTATAACCAATTTTAATAATAAAAATCCTGTCAGCTGGCAATTTTATTAGATTTTATAATTTATAAATATTGAGTTTTTGCAGTTTGGATTCACAATTTTGAAAATGAATTAAGTACAATTTCAATAGGATCACAGTATGACTCTTGTTTACTTGCGCCCCCTCCCTACTCCTTAAATTTCAAAAATGCCCCAAAATACCCGAAATCGAGAATTCTGACCTTTTTTCCATTTTTTCACAAACTTTCGATTTATTTTTCAAAAATCATAAACAGAAATTTTGAGACAGAAAAGAAGACGCTATCAAAGTGATTTTCTTCTATGATACCGATTTCAAGTACTTCTAAAAGACTTTTTTGCTAATTTTGTTGATTTGAAGGACATCGGCAGCGAAGAAATGGCTATCGATTAAATGAAGAAATAATTTAAATATCGAATATCTTGAATTCCGTTTGTAAAATAAATTATTACTCCTGAGCATAAAATAATAAATATTGAAATGATAAATTAAGTTACAAAAAACGTAATTTGTTAAATTCAATTATAATATTATTATTATTAATCCTAATTGTCCTAAAGTAGAAAAAGCAATAATTTTTTTAAAAATCAAATTCTATTGACGCATTTATTCTTGCAATTAGTATAGTTATTAAACCAATATATATATATATATATATATATATATATAATTATTAAATTTATATAATTTAATGAAATTTTTGTTATTAAAACGAATAATTTACTGATGTTACTAATGTAGATGAATAATTTAAAATATGAATCCAGGTTATATTTAACTACATTAAATTGCACAAGAAAAGGAATTCATTCTTAATTTTTTGCTTTAAATCCTAATTTTTTGTTATCCTAAAAAATATATAAAAATTACAAAAAATAAATGTGATTACTAAAATGTATAATAATATAATTTATCTGTATTATTATAATTTTCTTATTAAATAATTCTTTTTGTCTGAGAATTTAGGGAAGTCTATAAACTTTAAGATACACTTCACGCTTATATTCATTTAAACAATAATAAATAATAGTCTTCAGTTAATAGAATTAATATTAAAATTTTTTAATTAAATAATAATTTTTTTATTCATAAATTCGAAAGATAAATCAATTATATAGTTTAAAAAATTTTAATCAAGAACAACGTATTCTCTTAAAAGTTTACTTCTTAAAATTGGAATATTTAAAAAGCGCCTTTCTGCAGAAAACATAAAAAAAGTCGAAAACCTTAGATGTTAGTGTAGATTTTTGGAATCAAAATTGTGGAAGTCGAAAATAATGTGCAAAAAAGCTGCGTATTAGGGCCCTAAAAAATTCTTATCTTCATAATTTTTTCATTTTCGTGAATAATAAATTTTTTAAGTTTCTTTTTTCAACTGATGAAAATAAATTATAAAAACAATATTAAAGTTTTGAGGAAACAAAAACAGAAAATTAGGAGGTTTTTCAAATAGTCGTGTTAAATTTGAACAAAGTTTGTGAATTTTTCGAAAGATGGCTGGTAGAAAATTTATATCTTTTTTAGTTGAAAATTCATGTAGTTTGTTGAAAGTTCGTCATTTTTGTTAGAAAATGGATCTTGTTAGTTACAAAATTATCTTTTTGGTCAAAAATTCAACTATTTGGTTGAATGTTGAACTCTGTTTTGAAGATTAATCATTTTAGTTAAAAATTCATCTCTTTTGTAGTAAATTGAACTATTTTGTTAATAATTAATTTCTTTTTATTGAGAATTCATTTTGTTAACTGTAAATGTAACTATTCTATTTATAGGTGAAAATTGATATTTTTAATCAAAAATCGACCTTTTCTGGTGGAAAATTCAACTATTTGGTTGAAAATTCATGTATTATGTTGAAATTTCGAATTTTTTGGTAGAAAATTAATCTTCTTCGTTGAAATTTCAACCATTTTCGTTAGAAATGCAACTGTTTGGTTGAAAATTGAACTATTGCGTTGAATTTTGAACTCTTTTGTTGAAAATTCATCATTCTTTTTTTTATTGAGAATAAATTTTTTAACTTTAAATGTTTAAATTTAAACTATTCCATTATTTGTTGAAAATTGATATTTTTAATCAAAAATTGAATTTTTCGTGTTGAAAGTTCAACTATTTGGTTAAAAATTCGAATATTTTGGTAGAATGTCTTGTTTGAAAATGCATCTGTTTCGGTTAAAAATGCAACTGTTTGGTTGAAAATAATCTATTTTGTTTAGGGATTCAACTATGTTATAGCAAATTCGTCTTTTTTGGTCAAGATTCATCATTTTAGTCGAAAATTCAACTATTTGGTTGTAAATTAATTTTATTTTTGAACGCTTTTTTTGTTTTTTGAAAAATTCAACTATTTTGGTAGAAAAATCAACTATTTGGTTAAAAATTAAGCTATTTATTCAAAAATTTAACTATTTGGTAGAAAATTAACTTTCGCGTAGAAAATTTATCATTCCGGATTTACAAGTTTTCGACTTTTTACCGTAAAAACTTAATTCTTTTGTTGAAAATTCGTCTCGTAGGGTAGAAATTGTGTAAAGTACATATATTAGGTTGAGGATTCCACAATTTTGTTGTCATCTTCTTTGGTCAAAAATTCAACTGTTTTGTAGAAAATTCGTTCTTTTGAATTGAGGATTCATATTTATGGTAGAAAAGTCATCTTTCTTGATTGAATTTTAATCCTTTTTGTTTGAAACCCAAAAAGATGACGTTACCAAAATAGTTTATTGTTTAACAAAATAATTGAATTTTAAATAGATACGTTTTTAACCTACAAAGATATAAACGATCTTTGTTTTAATAACAAAAATTTCATTAAATTATATAAAACTTAAACTATTTTATCTAAAATTTAATTATTTTCTTGAACATTCAACTATTTTGTTAACGTCACCTTTTTGGGTCGAAAATTCAACTTTTTTGTTAAAAATTCATCCTTTTGGATTGAAAATTCAATTGTCTTCTGCAAAATTCGTTGTTTTGGCTTGGAAATTTAACTATTTGGTTGAAGTCAGTTGAAGTTATGGACGGCTCCTTAGAAAAATACTTTAAACATTCAGGCTTCTATACTAAAAAGAATACACTAGAAAACAATTGACAAGAGTAAGGAATTTCAACAAATTTTTAACAAAAAATTCAAAGCTAGTTAAATAAAATTTAAACAACAAATTGACTTTTTTGGGGAAAGTCGCTAAGAAACGGCGCTAATGTTAACAAGAGCGCAGTTTCGTGTAATTTAAGACATCCGTATGATATAAAAAGTTTTTAATAATAAATAAAATTCTCTTTTTTCGAAAAAATCCCATTTATTCACCAAAAATGCTGAACCGCTGTGATCCTATGTAATTGAAATCAACCAGTTTTTAGAATATGATTATGTTTTCCAATTTACAATCTTAATTAATTGAAGTAAATGCCAACATTTCAATGTTACTCGTGTAACCAAGAAATGTTATTTTTCAGGAAGACTACGTATATGATTTATACTACACCAGCAAAGATGAAGATTTCACATTTGAAACGGACATGGCGATCAAAAGTTTTAATGAAGCACTTGTTTTCGACCCGTATAGAGAGAAAGGTGCGATGGATTCTGATAATGAGTACGAATCTGAAGACTCAAATTCAGAATCCAACGTGAGAAATGACTATCCGGATTCCGAACATTCTGAAGATTCGATTCTGGAGGAGGACATGAGAGAAGCAGTAGAAAAAATAAAAATTCATGGCGAGGATTCGGATTTGTCCAGTGAAGACGAGGACTTTGCGTATGGTTTGGACGAACATGACGTCGACTATTTTGGACCCGAATACGCGAAATATAAAGCTAAACTGAAAAAAGAATGGGGAAACCATGATTCGACTTCCAGTAGCCACGAGTCAAGCGAATCTGACGGAATCGGCGATTTAGATGATTAACACATTTATTCATTTAATATTAAGGGAGATGTATATATTTTGTTTTAATGTTAGCCTATGCAAAGATCATTTTATTACTTAACTTTTAGTTGTAAACAGACAACACGAAAGTGCTAAGTGCTAATAATAGTATGCTGTAAGAAATAAAGAGGCAGTTCGTAAATGTCGCAGAATTTTATTCGTATGTTTATATATTTATTACATATTTATATAGATATATCTTGTGTGTAAAAATTCATCTATCAAAATAAAAACAATAAAAGTAAGCCTAATCATTGAGTTCTTTTCGAAGGAAGAGACAACAGTCGAAAAAATCATAAATGCATCGAGAAAACGGGAGTCACGCCCGCATTTTCGATATTTGGTTTACTGGAAACATTCTAAATTTCGAGAAATTCACAAAAATAAGTTAATTTCCTGAGTGAGATAATATAATATCAAACGTTCCTAAACGGCGCAACACACAATTTCATTTTCTCGCAACAGAACTAATGAGAGTACGAGTCCGCGTTATAACGAGACGATAACAATATGTATAAAAGTATTTTACGGTAGGATGTTGTAACCTTTCGTACTTTAATTCGTACAATTAGTAGTTGGTATCACAATCTATATAATCGATACTGGCTCTCTTAGTAAAACCTTTAAACTCATTTTGCACTTAGTAAAAGACATCCTATAAAAGGCCGCAAAACATTACCGTAAAATCTTCGCGCGCAGAACAGTATACAATTAATGATTCCATCGTATGATATGAGTAGTACACTGCGTATACATGTAACACTGGCCTTAATTCTAATTTATACACTCGTGCGCTCGCCAGAAATGCTCATTTGAAATTAAAAACTCACCCTTTCTCTCCAATCGATTCGCACCTACCGTACAAATGTATCTCCATACGCAAAATATCAATGACTACAGAAAAAATTCTGTAAAATTTTAGAGTTCCCGAATGCAGTCTATCTGAAAATCAATCTTCCCAACTTAAATTTCCAACAAACTAAAATATACTCAAAACAAACATACAATTTTAACTTTTAATTTTTTAAAGTAGGGAAACTTGATAAATCAGCTATTAGTTCTGCAAAATAATTCGGTGAATTTACTTTAATGTCTTGGTCCAACTTGAATTTTGTCCTGCCCCAAATCTTAAGCTTTAAAACACAATATAATTGGTGGCGGCCCTGCGGACTAAAGTTTAAAAATCATTAGTGAATACAATGGTGTTCGACAAGGAAGATTTGAGACACCGCATTCTTTTTGTATTCCAATTTAAAAAAATGCAGCTGAGGTGACCTAAATGATTTTTTCAACATCAGGAGAAGGCGCGGTGGCACGTAAAAAGTGGTTCCAGAGATTTCACAATAGTGAATTTTGAATTGGAATGCAAAAAGAATGCAGTATCTCAAATGCTCCTTGTGGGACGATTGTATTCACTAGTGATTTTTGAGGTCAAGTCCGCAGGGCCGCCACCGACAAAAAATTTAATTTTAACCAAGAGTTAGAAGACATCAAAGTAAATGCACCTAATTAATTTGTAGACCCAATAATTAGATGCATTTTCAATTGAACTTTTAAATACATTTCAAACATCCTAACAACAAAATAATTTATTTTTCTATAAAACTACCTAGGATTTCAAAATATTTTTGAAAACTGTGATGTAATGCAATGTACGAAGAGGTAAAAGAAACGTAGCTTTAAAAAAAACACGAAGAGAGGCGAGCGCACTCTTATGGTTGGGCGCGTAACTAGTCATTATTACATAATATATTAAATGTTATATTGCAATGTAACTTAACAGATTCACAAGCTGAGATTGGTATCATTCAGGATTTTCGCTACGATTTTTTAATACTCTACTCCTCTACTGTACAACATTTTACACTCACTCTTTTTTCCTTAGGTATGTCGACTATCCTACGAGATTATTAAAGAGTCATGAGATTGCACACCCTCATTGTGGGTCGATTCGAGATATCCGAGGCTATCCACTTTCGAACTTTTTTCACGCGTTTCGACCATTTATTTGATTTTTTTTTATCGCGAATTGAGATCATCGCGATTATCGTTTCTACACGATGTCTATATACAGGATAAACGCGAAAGCATTCTAGTCGATCAGCTCCATCCTCTTTCCTTCGACTTATCTTTGAGAGAAGTCTTTTTAGTTGAAGCGAGATCGATGGTCAAAACGCCCTTGACTTTCGGAACTTATGTAATGTATGCGTATATTTACAGATTGGTATTTGAACTTAAATACAAGAACAATTCCCTGGATTAACAAAAATCACACTGTGTAATTAACTATAAGCCGATGGTCGATATCTATATGTATAAACTGGCAACAATTAACAGTCCTGTGTGGTCCTTCACTAAAGACTTCGTCTCATGAACTAAATTTACTGATCAACAAATAAAACGGAGTCTATAGTGGAATCCGCAGCGGAAAAATGTCTCTGAACTTGTCTAAATATGAATTCGTATTAAGGCCATGTATTAGGTCTACAAATTAATTCGGTGCCTTCAATTTGATATCTTGTAACTCTTGGTCAAACTTGAATTCAATCCCGCCCCAAGGTAGTTTTAAAGGGCGAACCTTAAGCTTTGAAGCACAATATAATAGGTGTCGGCCTTGCGGACTTAACTTTAAAAAGCATCAGTGAATATAATGGTGACACATAAAACGTGTAAAAAGTGGTTCCAGAGCGAATGTATTCACTAATTTTTGAAGTTAGGTCCGCAGGACCGCCACCTACTAGAATGTGTTTTAAAATTGAAGGTTCGCCCTTTAAAACTACCTTAGGACGGGAAAAAAATTCGAGACTAAGAGTTACAAGACATCAAAGTAAAGGCATCGAATTATTTTCTAGATCTAATAATACTTACCAGATTCCTACTTTAGCGACATTTTTCGTAACAATCCACGACCGCATGAATTGAGATATCGAGTTCAAAATTTTGGAAATTAAATAAGACACCACGGAACTTTTCTATGGTCAAAAATCTGTTGTTACTTAAGATCCCAAATTTTCAACTAGATATCTCAATTCGCGTGGTGGTAAGTTGTAGCGAAAAGAAGGTCGGGAACGTAGGAATTGAGTAACTATTACATGGCCTTTAAAGAAATATATATCTTCTTAATTTCAATAGGCACGCGACTTTATCGAGGTCTTTAATTACTATCGGTAAGATTGGATATTGTTCAGAATCGTTTTTCTAATAAATAAATTAGAGAAATTAATACTAGAGAGCTCAGAGACGTTTTTTCAGGAGGAGAGACTTTTGGCTAATCTATAGTACAGGAGCCTCTGTCCTACCACTTGGCGGCGTGGTGGCATGGCTACTGGAGTTATTATTGTTATTATTGTTGTTATTGCTAGCCTCACCGGCGTGGCTAGAGCAGTAGAATTTTTTGTGCGCGATGAAGGTGCTTAGGTAAGTAAAGCTAATGTCGCAGGATCGACAGTATCGAGGACCAGTTTTGCTAGGATCGAGACTCTCCTCGGGTGGTGGTGTATCCTCCCGTTCTTGTTTGACTTTTCCGGTACCAGTCGGGGTTTGAGAGGCAGGAGGTTGAGGTGGATTCTGTTGAGGTTGAGGACTACTTTTCCTTTCTGACTTCCCGTTGACCTGAGTCTCGACAGGAACCTCTTCAGGAGTCACGGCTGGTGCTGGCTCGGGAGTTGGTGTTGTCGTTTCATCATCGAGCACACAAGTTATATAATTCTCCTCCTGGAATTAAATAAAATCTCGTTAATTTTATTATGTTTTGAATAGCATCATTAATTTATTGTTATGTAAACACTGCATTGCTAATTTTTGCATTGCCAGTGGTCATTGATCAACGCCTCGAAAAAATGTCTAATTTTGAAGACATGAATTTGAAGATTTATTCATTTTCATTCTTTAAATTGGAAATTTACTTTAAAAATATGCAGTTTCTAGTGCTCTTTCGAAAATTATCAATTGTGCCGTTGGGTGGGTCGAAAAATATTGCAAATCAAAATCAGCCTAGAACTCCAAAGTTTCATTTTGGGCCTCTTATAATCTGTTTCGCAAAAACAGCTAATATTAATTTTTTTTCGTAACCTACATAATATGTATACCCAATTTTAAAAAATCTCGATCTATTTCAAATTTTCCCAAAATGAACCTTTTCAATGCTAGGCGGTTTTAGATTTCCAATTTTGTTTAACCACCCTATGCAGGCTTTGAATTTAAAGTTATTATATATTACAATAGCCATTCATAATAATATATGTATCATTACTAAATCAGGAAGAGAAGAAGTGGAAAAGTTGATGGGTGAAATTGGGGCAAAAGTGCACGTGGAAGAGGTAAATGGAGTCGGAAGGAAGATGGAAGGTAAATCGCGCATGTTTATAGTGAAAGTGAGAAATGAGGAAGAAAAAGTTGATATCTTGAGAAAGAAGAAAGCTCTAAAGGGAAGGGAAGAAAGGATAGAGGAGGATTTGACGTGGAATGAAAGAAGAAGAAAGTGGATGATGAAACAGAAAGCATGGAGTGAAAGAGTGAAAGGGAACACGGTATGGATAGGGAAAGACAGAATGTGGATAAATGGGAATGTGTGGATATGGGATGATGAGGAAGATAAATTGAGTGAAGTGTGTAGGGAAGGCCCATGGCGACGAGGGCAAAAAGTGGAGACTAAGGATATAAGGGAGGAGGTAATGGGAACAGTAGAGTGTGAAAGGAAAGAATTAGGAGAAAACGGAGCGACGGGGTTTCCACAAAAGTAGGGAGGGGATATAAGGACGAAAAAAGGGAGAAAGGAAGGAAGAATGAAGTGAGAGTAGCGTTTTGGAACGTATCAGGACTAATGAATAAAGATGAAGGATTCTGGGAAGAGTTGAAGAAATGGGATGTAGTGATGTTGAGTGAAACCTGGGTAGATGAGAAGGAGTGGAAGAGAGTGAAGAGGAAGTTACCCAAGGGATATATTTGGCAGATGCAAGGGGCAAAGAAAGATAAGGTGAAGGGAAGAAAGAAAGGGGGTATGGTGTCAGGAGTGAGGAAGGAATTGGTGGGAGAAAAGAGAATAGAAATGGGATTTGAGGAAACTGATGGAGTTATAACGAGAATGGTGAAGATAGGAAAAAGAAAAGTGAGGATAGTTTGCGTTTATAGGAGAAGGGGAGAAGAAGAAGGTTGGAGTGTGATTAGGAAATGGGTGGCGAAAAAGGATGACGAATTAGTGTTGATAGGAGGTGATCTAAATGCGTGGACGGGGGAACAGGGAGGGGAAATATGGGATGAAGAGTGTGAGACTTTCAGGAGAAAATCGAAACACAAACAGGTGGACCAGGAGGGTAAGACTATGTTGGAAATCCTGGGAGAAACAGGGTGGTTTATTTGTAATGGGAACTCGGAAGGGGATGAGGAAGGCGAGATTACGTTTGCAGGGAAAGGGGAAACAGTGATTGACTACATTCTGGCCGAGGAAAGGATAAGGAGGCTGTTAAAAAGAATGGAAGTAGGGAACGAAATAGGGTCAGAACACTTCCCGGTCATTGCAACGTTGAAATGCGGGAATTGGAGAAGAGAGGGAAGGAAGAAGGAGGGAGCGACACGGAAAAAAGCAAAGATGGGTAAATGGGGAGTTGATAAGCTGAGAGAATATACGGAAAGAATGGAAGAAGAGAATGGTTTGATTGAAGATGGGGGAGGTGTGGATGAGATGTTGTGTAAGATGAGGGGAAGGGTAGAGAAGATAGTGGAAGAAATTAGGCCAAGTGAGGAAGAAAGAAGGGAGAAGAGAGGATGGTGGGATGCGGAATGTGTGGAGAGTAAAGAGCGCATAAAGCTATCATTAAAGAATTGGAGAAAAGGAGAGATAGACAAAAAGGAGTATAATAAAAGAAAAAGGGAACACGAGAAATTACTGGATGTCAAACGACAGGGGGAGAAGGTAAGGTACATGGAGGAGGTAGAAAAAGCAATAAAGGAAGGAAGAGAATGGGAGGTGATCAATAGAGAAAGAAGTGAATGGAAAGGAATCAATGAAGAGATAAGTATGGATGAATGGACGGCATATTTCAAGAAATTGCTAGGAGGGGTGGATAGCAAGGTGAGGGGGGATGGTAGAAAGATCAAGGAGGGAGGAATAGAAGGTGGGAATGAGTTGACCAGAGAGGAGGTGAATCAAGCAATTGAGAAGTTAAAAAGAAATAAGGCGACAGGAGAGGATGGGATGGAAAATGAAGCGTTGAAATTTGGCGGAAGAAGGGTTAGAGAAGAGATTTGGGAAGTATGTAATAGAGTATGGAGAGGCGAAGGATGGCCGAAGGAGTGGAGAACAGGTTTGGTAGTTCCTTTATTAAAGAAAGGAGGGGGGCAAAAAGTGGAAGATTATAGAGGAATCACTCTCATGCCAGTAACGTATAAGATTTACGCGGAGGTGCTTAGGAAGAGATTAGAAGAACAGGTAGAGGAGAAAGAAAGTATTCCACACAATCAAACAGGATTCAGAAAGGGGATGGGGACAGTGGATAACATTTTCGTACTAAATTATTTAGTTAACAGGAACCTGGGACTGAAAAAAGGAAAACTAGTCGCACTTTTTGTAGATTTTAAGGCAGCTTTCGACTCGGTGAATAGAAAAGTTTTGTGGAAGGCAATGAAAGAAAGGGAGGTGGACGAAGATCTGATTGAGAGGATAAAAGAGGTCTTTACGGAGACAAAGACAAGGGTGAGAATAGGGGAACAGAAAGGAGAGGACTTTTGGACAGGGAGGGGTCTTAGGCAGGGGTGCCCGCTAAGCCCGTTGTTGTTCAGCATCTTGTTAGCAGACCTAGAAAAGAAAATGGGAAGGAAAGGTAAAGGGGGTATTGTCCTAGGAAATAAGAGAATATACTCGTTAGCGTACGCGGACGATGTGGTGCTTCTGGCAGAGAATGAAAGTGGAATGAACTTGCTAATGAAAGGATTCGAAGAGTACGTGAGAGAGAAAGACCTGACAATTAATGTGACAAAGACAAAAATAGTATGTTTCAGGAAGAGAAAGAATGAAGTAAAGTATGGATGGAAGATAAATGGGGAAATGGTGGAAATGGTAGAGGAATTTTGTTATTTAGGATTCTGGTTCGAAGCGGGAGGTGGAAACGATCTGCAAGTGAAAAAAAGGATGGAAAGTGCGAGTAAGGTGATGGGTCAAGTGTGGGGGATTGGAAAAAGAAGATTCAAAGAGGACTGGAAGATGAGAGTATGGCTGTTTGACTCACTGGTATGGTCTGTGATGTGTTATGGAGTGGAGATTTGGGGATGGAAGGAGTACAAAAAAGTAGAAAACATGCAAGAGAGATTTCTGAGATGGGTTATGGGAGTGAGTTGGAACTGCCCAGGTTATATGTTGAGAGAAGAAACAGGAAGAGAGAAATTGGTGATAAGGCAGAGGAAAAGGGTATGGAATTTCGAAGAGAAACTTAAGAGTGGTAAGGGTAGCAAAGTTGCACAAGCATGCCTGCAGGAAATATTAGATAGAGAGAGGAGAGGAAACACGGGACATTCAAGATGGGAGGAGGAGAGATGGAAAGTGAGAAGAGAATGGAGAATGTGTGACGAGGGGAGGGAGTGGCAGGTAGTAGAGGGGGAAATGAGTAAGAAGCAGGAAGAGCAGAGGTGGGAAAAGATTATAGAGTCAAAATATAATAAATGGTATAGATTCATCAAGATGGAAGGGGTCCCAGAATATTTAGGAAAATTGAAAAAGGAGAGCAGGTGGTCCAGAATGATACGCTTCAGAATGGGAGAAGGTATGAATGAGTGTAAATATTGGATGAGTGAAGAAATGAAAATGTGTAGGGTATGTGGGTATGAAAGGGAATCTTGGGAGCACGTGTTGGAGAGATGTACAGGGGAAGAGGAAGGGGGAAAGAGCGTTGTAGATAAAGTTAGGTGGATACTGAGCGGTTGTGGACAAGGGGAAAAGTGGATGAAGAGCTTAGAAGAGAAAAGGGAAGAGAGAATGCATGGGGAAGGTGAAAACCAAAATTGAAATATGGATAAGGAAAATTAGTGTTGCGTGTCTTTGAAAAGCTTGAAGAATAATGGTAAGAGGAAACGGAAGCCCTGGAAGGTCTCGCGCACTTGTTAGATAATAGTTATTAGCTAGTAAGATAATAGTTAAGAACTTGTAAATAATAAGAAGGCGAAGCGACTATAGGTTAAGATAAGCATAAGGCATAGAGGATAAGAGAAATTGTAAAAGATGTAAAGGGAACGGAGCCCTCAAACCCGTAAAAGGGAGAGTAATAAAATACTACTACTACTACTACTAAATTTTCAACTTTTTATGTTTAATTACGGCGTTATAAATGTTGAATTTGTGCCGCTAATTTAAAACATTGCAGCTTTGTAGGTTTAAGATTAATTGAACTTTTAAATTTTCTAGGTATCTAAAAAATGTGTATTATTCGTAATTTTTACTTATTTAAAAACTACTATTTCGAATATTCAAAATTACGAATAAATATTTACGATTTGAGTTTATATGTTTATTTATATTAAGGTTATATACATATAATTTTTCTAAGATTCCTGAGAAAATTCAAAAAGATTTTTGAAGATTTCGGATAAAGTCAAATCAAAAATTAAAAAAAAAAAACGTAATGTTCAACCAAAACGTTTAGTTTTTAACCAAAAAAGAGAACATTCTTACCGAAAGAGACGAATTTTCTACAAAGAAGTTTCTAGCAAGAAAATTAATTTTCTAACAAAAAATAAGAATTTTTAACTAAATATTTATATTTTCTACCAAGAAAGATGAATTCGAAATAAAAAATGTTCATATTCGAACTAAAAAATACTTTATTTTGAATCAAAAACAGTTGAATACATCTGAAAAATACGAATTTTTAACAAAGCAGATGAATTCTCAAACAAAACAGAATAATTTTCAACAAAACTATTTTTAACAAAAAAAAAAGATAAGATTTCTACCAAAATCTTTTAAAGTTTGATGAAAAGTTGTTTATTTTCTTGAAACCTTTCAAAAATATTAAAAAGCTTTTTAATTTAATTTAATTAATTTAATTTAAAATTAAATTAAATAATAAATCAGTTAATTTAAATTTAATTAATTAATTAAATATTGAAAAATTAATTAATTAAATAAGTAAATTTAATTTAATTTAAATTTAATAAATTTAATTTACTTTACACTTTGTTTTAGATTTTTGTAATTTTTTAAAGTTTTAAATTATTTTCGGATCTTTTTAAAACTACTCAATATCTCATAAAAACTTCTTAAATTTGTCTAATCTTGCAAATTTCGAAACTTTTGTTTTAAAATCTTTTGCATTCTTTTAAGACATTTTAGAAAATGATTTCAATCTTTTTTCAATTTCCTCTTAAAATTCATTTTCAAAATAAATATCATTTGAAATTTTCCCAGGAATCTTAAGAATTTTTTTATGCTCTTGAACCCTTTCAAAATTCTTTAAAAAACTTCTTTTTTTCAAAATTTTCTAAAATCTACATTTTGTTTTCAATTTTGTGAAATCTTTTCTAGATTTAAATTATTTTCGAATCTTATCAAAACTTCTAAATTTCTTTTGGAATAATTCAGTTTTCATAATAAAATTGTTAAATCCTGCAAAATAAAAAAAATAGTCTTAATATCTTCCAGATTCTTTTTCGAGATGTTTGGAAATCATCAAAAATTAAAATTAATCTTTTAAAATAAAATCTAAATAATATTAAATTGCCCGATAAAACGTATTGTCGGTATCGACAATTTTTTTACTGGCAGTGACTCTAAGTTTTTGTCCATAATTTCATTTTTCTCATCTCTTTAAAAGTGTGAAAAAGTTTACAAATTATAATACTGCGATAGCAAAATGTTAAGAACAAAATTATTTCCCAAAATTAAAAAATCATTTAAAATTTAAGTTTTCACTTTTATAAATAATGTTTAGAAACATTTGCAAATAAATTTTATCACGAAATAAAATTACTTATTTGGAAATCTTAATTTACAAAATTGATGATACAGAAAATTCGTCATCTTTATTAATAGATTTAAAATAGGATCTTTTTTTCACACAATATTTTCGAATGAGCATTATTATTACACACATTATCATTATTATTATTAATATCTAAGAGAAATGTATTTTAATACGAGGAAGTGGAATATTACCTGCAGATCTGTGCCACGTTTCTCAAAATGCATTCTGATGTGTGTCCTCATACCGCGAAGTGTGTTTCCTTTATAGCGACAAATCGTACACCTAAAAGCTTTGACACCTTGATGAGCATCCATGTGGCGCTGAGCAGCTAAAGCTGTCGGACTCACTGCACCGCAAACCGGACATCGCCATCCACCTGTCGAACTGCTTGTACAAGTGTGTGTACTTCCGGCTTCGATTACCGCCTGGAAAATTTTCAAATTGTAAAAATTGTGGACCAGAATCCTCACAATCTTGATGGTCTTCTAGGTCTAGAATCTAGAGGACTATGGGTAGGATACTGACCTTGCATTTGTGACATCGAGAATGATGTTCTTGAGGTTCTGGCCTCTTGGGGCAGTAAAAGGCTTGATGGGCTGCGAGGTTATCCATGGATGCGAATTTAATACCACAAGCGGCACATATCAGTTGAACGAGAGGGGGTGAAGGCGTACCGGGAGGCGGTGGACTGCTTATCGTACTTTCCCGCGCTTGACAATAGTGTTTTTTATGAGCAACGAAATTCTCATGTCGACAGAATACAATGTTGCACTCTTTACACCTGAAATAATTGTTTAGATTGAAACCAGAACTTATTCAAGGGATCTTTTTGAATATTTTCCATCGGTAGAAAACATTTTTATGACAAACTCAAACCTCGCACTCACTAGTGTTAACAGTGTCACAAAATTTAAAAAATAGTGTCATAAAATTTTCGAGCATTTTAAAATAAACTTCAATGTTTATTTAAAATGCTATTCTTTAGTCTATAAATTATCAAATTTCTATTTATTTATCGCAGACTTCGCAGTCTTTTCCCTTTTTCTCATTTTTCCACTTAAATGCGAACTGAATTTATGGAACCGAATAAGAAATTCCAACTATTTTTGGTTGAAAGTTCATTCATTTCGGTTGAAAAGTCTACTATTAAATTTTTGGTTAAGAATTTATCTTTTTTGGTTAAAAATTTTATTATTTCGTGTAAAATTGAATTATTTTGTTGAAAATGTAACAGTTTGATAGCCAATTTTTTCTTTCTTGACCAACCAATTTTTATTTGTAAGCATTCATCTTTCAGGTTTTAAAATGCATCTCTTTCTGTAGAAGTTTAATCTTTTTTGGTTAAAAATTCAACTGGCAGGTCAAAAATTAATTATTTTTTTGGTTGAAAATTAACTTTTTCGTCGAAAATTCAAAGGTTTTGTAGAAAATTCGTATTTTTGGGTCAATAATTCAACAATTTTGTAGAAAATTGAACTATTTTGTTGAAAATTTGTATATGTTGTTTAAATTCAACTGTCTTTTATTATGAATTAAAATATTTTTTGTAGAAATATCAACCTTGGTTGAACTACTTTCTTAAAAGATCATTTTTTTGGTTAAAAATTCATCATTTTAGTGAAAATTCTTATATTTTTGTTAAAAATTCAACTGATGGGTTGTAAATTAACTTTTTTGTTTAAAATTCATATTATCAGGTTGAAAATTCAACTGTTCTATAAAAAAATCATCTTTTTGGCTTGAAAAAATCAACGATTTGGTATAAAATTCAACTATGTGGTACAAAATTAAACTGTTTTGTAGAAAATTCATTTTTTTGTTGTGAAAATTAATCTTCTTGGTAAAAATTTAAATATTTGGTTAAAAATCTATGTATTTTGTTGAGAATTCATCTTTTTTGGTAGAAAATTAATCTTCTTTGTTGCCAACTCATGTTTTTAATTTGAAAATTCATCTATTCTCGTAGAAAGTCCATAATTTTCGGTGAGAAATACAACTGTTTGTTTGAAAATTAATCTTTGTTGGTTGAGGATTCAACTATTTTGTGGGAAATTCGTACTTTTTGGTTCATTTTGAACCCAAAAGGAACAAACAAATCAAAAATGCAAGTAGATTCGGACTTCGTTTTTTTTAACACTCCTAAGAACTAGATATTACAACAAGACGATTGTAGAAAAGTGTAGATTTTCTAATAATTTAGCACAGAAAACTGCATTTGTAGAGAAAATAAAGATTTTTTATGAATAATCATGAAGTTTTATGATTTTGCATGCAAAGTAACAACTTTATAACAAAAATTATGACAATCTAGAACAAAAAGCCATTTTAATTTTTTATAGTTTTTTTGTTGAAAAATACGAATTTCTACAAACATTTATGAATAATTATAACTTTCTATGAGATTTTACGAAAATGCAGTATTGTTTTTTATAGTCTTTTTTTTATAGAAAATTACCTATTTTACAATATCTTACATATAATTACATTATCAATGAAAAATTAAGAAAATTTATAAACCGAAAATTCAATAGTAGTTTTTATCTTCGTTTTTCGTTTTAGGTTTTCTTTTAGAAAATTATGAATATTTATCAAGTTTTATGAATATGTAATTATATAATTCTATGAAAAATAAGGAAAATGTAAAACCCTGAATCTATCATTTTTTACAATTTTATATACCACCGGAATAAATTATCTACACGCTTGTCGTTTAAGCTGTTGCTAAAGTGCCTTAATTTGTATAATATTATAATGAAATGTTTTTCTTCGCTATACTGCGGAAGGTAACAAAATTCTCCGTCTAATAAACCCAAGCTGAAAGCAAAATATTCATTGTACAAAAAGATATTGCAAAAAACCTCAAATTTCAATATTTTCGAAAAATTTGAATGACCCTGGAAATAGATAACATTTGTTTAAGTTCTTGGGCTCATTTTAAAGATGTGCCTTTTTAGTCAACAAATTCTGAACACAAAAAAAAAGAAACCATTCAAAATTGGATATGATTTAGAGGTCTCCTATTTTAGTTTCGTCCTTTTTATTGATTTTTTTGTTTTTATTTACTCAATGTCTTGAAAAAGCATGTATTAAATTTCTATACATATAAAATTATCCTCTTTTACAATACTATCATTGTAAATAATTCAAGGAAAATTTGTAAACTTATTTTTAAGGAAAATAATAATAAATTAAAATAATAATTTTTTAATTGGGACAGCGAATAACAAATTCTGACAATGATGGTAATGTAAAAGGGGATAATTGTACATGAAAAAAATTTTAAACATGCATTTTCAAGACATTGAGAAAATAAAAACAACGAAAAATTAAAAAAAAAGGAAAAACTCAAACACTAAATCTTCCAATTTTAAATGTTGCATTTTTTTAAATTTCTTGACTAAACAGGTACAACTTAGGCTAATGTGCATGTTTAGATTCGAAAATCATTTTTTTTTGCTTTATAAAATGAATCACCCTAGTCTCGACAGTATTTTTCTAAATTGTTAAGATATTTTTAGAATTTTTACCCTCGCTTCTGCCCTAGGGTCAAACTTGATGCAAAAAATCGAAAAATTTCACATATGATTGAACATTTAGAAAATTTGTTTAAAAAACATTATTTATCATATTTAAATAAATGTTGATAATATTTATAAAATATTATTGTTTTAAATTTCTTCAATCATGTCGAGAGTACAGTCATTATTGAAACTTTTGCGATTTTTTGCACCAAGTTTGACCGACGAACTTTGAAAAATCTTAATTATTACCAGAGTTATTCTAATTTTTCGAAAACATAGAAATTTGACGTTTTTCTGCAACATATTTTTATTAAATTGACATTTTGCCTCAAACTTGAGCTTATTGGACGCAGAATTTTATTAGCTTTCGCGCTATTATGAGGAAAAAAATTATGTTAATACATAATATACTATAATTTCGAATCATACCAATATTTTTGAATGAAATCCAATTCCAAAATTGACGCTCGATAAACTTCGATTTTGCAATTTTTAAAATTTCATTAATTTACCATTTTCTTGAGTTTTTAGCAAAAAAGTCAATCCTAAAGCGATGCTAGTTTGACTAGTTAGTATATAAGGACCCCGTCCGTATAAATCATATAAATTATATAAATTGTAACTAAGAAAAGACTTTATTGTCCTTGATGTATTAAAAATGAGTAGAAATTTACATAGAAATGCATAAAAGTTTTCGTAAGAATTGATAGAAATTATTTCCACCAAGGAATTATTCTCAACTGTTGAGGATGAACTCACCTTGATACGCCTTGCTTGACAAGAACTCCAGGAACTGGAGGTGGAGGCAGTTCAGCCAATCTGAGTGCCAGTTCCGTGGTTGCTGAAGGGGCAGTAGCTCCAGTCTGAGACGTAGAAAGAGACCTCGCTCTGGGACTACTGCTGCCCCTGGACCTGGGACTTCCTGGAGGAGGAGGTAAGGACGAGGGAGCTGGGGAGACCCTGTTCTCCTTTTCGTCCTGGTGAACAGGCGAACGCCTGATGCTGAGATCGAGTGGTGCCGAGGCCGGAGCGGAAGGTGAAGTAGAGGTATTGCCACCAGACGGTGTTGAAGGTTTGTTGGCAGCCCTGAGAACCGAAGGAGCCTCGGTGACGGTGTTCTGGGTGGTGGAGATGCCCCTCGTCATCGGCTGCAGGGATCCGTTTGGCAAAAGGAAGCACGCGGTGTCTGGAGCGGGAAGAGTTGGTGCTGCTAGCACACTGGCTCCGCGGAAGAGAGAGTAAGGAACGATGAGAATAGGATTTGTTGGAAGGGCTAAACAGGGTTGAGGTGGTGGCGAGTCACCAGGACTCGAACTCGTTGGTGGAGAGGCTTTTACTGAAGCGGGGGCTGGTTGAACGTCTTTCACTACGTGCCTGGTGCTGCAGTAATGGGCCTTGTGTGCTCGGTAGGTCTTCAAGGAACTGAACCTGTGGAGGGATTGAAAAGAATCAATATTTAGGTTGTTTACGACCATTTCAAAGGGCTCCAGAGTGTAGAACTCGTGAAATGGTAAGTATTTCTAACCTGATGTCACAATTCCGACAGTATCTCTCAGCCTCTTCATTCAAGGATCCATTGGCCGCAGGAGTAACGCTTCCGGAATTCCCTACTGGGGTTGTTGGAGCTGGTGGTACAGAAGGTGGCACCGGCGAGGCAGCATGCATCCTCATGTGTCGATTAAGAGAAACCTTTTTATCAGCACTGTAGGAACAATGAGGGCAAGCATATGCCTTGCGAACGTCGAATTTTCCATTCTTTTCTTCGTCGTCGTCATTATTTGTCCCATCTTCCTCGAGTCGTGGCCTGTGGGCGCAGTAAAAGGTCTGGTGAGCCTCTAAAGTACTCGCTGAACTAAACCTGATCCCACAGGGAGGACAAATCAGTGGAGCTGGTCTCGACGCTTCTACTGTTATCGTTTCCTTTCCGTCCGTTGGCAGCACGAAGAGTCGACCAGAGGCTATCGCTAAAAAAAGACAGGAATTTTATCAACGCATTATCTCGGGTTTAATGTAATTCAAAGAAAGACTAAGTCTAAAGAATTATAGTTGTTCCTATTTTTGTTCGGAAAGAAATCAGTGCGGTGAAAATTTCATCAGCTCCTTGCGTAATCATTTTTGAATTATCAAGCGCATGTACGAAGTCCATTTAATGCATTTCTTCATTTTGATAGTGGATGATTTGATAATGAATCACACTGCGTTTTCTTTTGTTATATTTGTAATAATATTTACTATATACACGTGCTCTGAAAAGACTCGAGGAATTTGCGATATTCGTTTTCAAGTTTCATTTTAAGCTCGAGTTTAAAAAGTTGGTAATCTAATTTGCGTGGTATTTTTTTTAGAGGTATGTAGATTTTTACCATTTTGCAGGCCGACAGGAAGAGGTGGTGTTTGATTTGGTGGAGAGACGTTTTCGGGTTTGATAGTAAGGGCGGCAACGGTAGCTGGCCGGAGAGCAGGATCCGTTGCCAGACTAGCATTCAGTCTCAATCTCGGCGTGGCATCATCATCTAGCCTCGCTCTCTTCGTATCGCAGGATGCGTCATCAGATCGTCGAGAGTCTTCGGAATCTCTTCGAGCGTCCCTCCGCCGCGTAGAAGATGACGAAGACGAGTGTCTGCCACAATCCTCCTCCTTAATAACCATATTCGAGTCCTCTTCGACGTCGATTCGTGATGCCTTCGGACTCGACTCTTGTGTCGATGTTGTTCTTGTCGAAGAGTGTCTTTCTCTCGATCCTCTCGAAGCCTGCAAAAAAAATCCATTAGTAAAAAAAAAACTTGAGACTAGCAGTCCTTGGTATATGGTAATATGAGGATTTAAAATATTAACAAAGGTAGAGAATTTCAGGTGCGGGAACCAGTGTCGGTTTACGGATTAGGCAAAGGCAGGCAAAGCAAAAAACGAGGTTCAAAATAAATTGGAGAAGTCAATTCCTGACCGATTTTGGATTTTTCTTTTAGAGAAATTCTTCATTCAATTTTGAGAAGACGTGCGTAGTTTTTC
Organism: Andricus curvator; assembly: GCA_932195095.1. Taxonomy (NCBI): domain Eukaryota; kingdom Metazoa; phylum Arthropoda; class Insecta; order Hymenoptera; family Cynipidae; genus Andricus; species Andricus curvator. The sequence continues at coordinate 85,340 of CAKNYM010043976.1, forward strand.
GATTTGAGGGGAAAACCATTTTTACTACAAAATAAAAATTTAGAAAACTTTATTTTTCAAGTTTATTGGTTTATTTATTTTGAAGGTTATATAAATATAATTCTCCTAAGATTTTTGAACATTTTAGGTATGTCATATCAAAATTTCAACAAAGAAAGTTCATTTTCAACCAAAAAGACGAATTTTCAACAAAATAGTTGAATCCTCAAAAAAAAAAGACTAATTTTCAACCAGTTTGTATTTTTAACCAAAAAGATGAATTTTTTTACTAAAAGAGATGAATTATCTACAAAATAGTTCAATTCTTTCACCCGAAAATATACATTTTCAACAAAAAAATTCATTTTTAAACAAATAGCTGAATTTTCAATCAAGTATGTGAATTTTCTACCAAGAAGATTAATTTTCTACCAAAAACAAAGATGAAATTTCAACTATATAGTTACATTTCCAACCAAAGAGATAAAGGTTAAACTAAAATTATAAATCTTCCAACAAAAAATAAAAATACATAATTTTTAACCTAATATTTAAATTTTCAACCCAGAAGATTAATTTTCAACAAAAAAAGACGAATTTTCTATAGAAAAGTTGAATTTTCGTTAATTTTCAACCAATCAATTGAATCATTATGCAATAAATATTTGAATCCTCAACCAAAACAGATTAATTTTCAACAGAATACATGCATTTTCAACAAAATAGTCAACTAAAATAATGAATCTTCAACAAAAAATATAATTTTTTACGAAGTAGTTAAACTTTTAAACAAGTCACAAAAAGACGAATTTTCAATAAAATAGTTGAGTCGTTAACCAAAATATATTAATTTTCAACCAAACAGTTGCATTTTCAACCGAAAAATGAAACTTCTACGAAAAGAGATGACTTTCCAAACCTCTTTTAAAGTAACTCAAATTATTCCTAAAATTTAGAAAAATCTTTTTCAATTAAAAAATTGCCTAAAGATATTGCAGATTTTCTGCAACATTTTTAGAAATCATTTAAAATTCTATTTAAATATGATTTTTTCAAAACGAAAAATTCTTAAAGAGCTTTGAATTTTTTATCCGCAATTTTCAAAAATTTATAATTTGTTTCAATTATTTTGAAATATTTTCCAGTTTTAAATGATTTTTGTATCTTTTGAAAACTTCTAAATGTTTCTTAAATTTACTTGAACTTTTCTAAAATTTTCTAATCTTAAAAATTAAAAAATTGTTTAAAAATCTTTTGAAATTTTGGAAGTCTTTAAAAATTAAAAATCAGTTAAATTTTTCTCAGGAATCTTGAAAAAAGTTTGTCATATTCTTGATACGTTTCAAAATATTTAAAAAGCTTCAAATTTTTTTTGAAATCTTCAAAAACTTGCATTTTGTTCTGAATATTTGTTAGTGTTATTAAAATGTTTCATCTTTTAAAATGATTCGAATTTTTCCTGAAATTGTTTTAAAATTCTGCAAAATAAAAAAAATTGTTTTAAAATCTTTGAAATTCGTTTTTTTAAAATATTATAAAAATTATATAAAATATATCGAAATCTTCAAAAATCTACATCTTGCTAAACAATTTTAATGTTTTTAAATATTCAATTATTTTTGGAATTTTTTCAAAATTTTAAAATATTAACTCAAAGTTTATATAATATTGATTTAAATCCTGCAAAAATAAAAATAGTTTCTTAAAATCTTAGTTTTTTACATATTTTTATATTTTCAAAACTTAAAATTAATGTTTAAAAATAAAACCTAAATCATTTTCCATTTTTTGGTGACCGGTACCGAAATTTGTTTTCACTGGTACTGGTAAAATTACGATATTCTTTAAAATGTTGTCTACGATTTCATTTTTGTTCACCTCTTTGAAAGTGCAAGAAAGTTTAAAAATTACAGTGTGGGAGAAAAATATGAAGAACAATTATTTAATAATATTATAAAATCATTTATAATTTAAATTTTCTTTTTTATCAATAATGTTTAGAAACATTGATAAAATAAATTTTACCTTAAAATATCATAAAATGTCTTTATTGGTAATGTTGATTTACAAAATTCATGGGGCAGAAAATTCATAATCTCTATTAATAGATAAAAAAAACTTTAAACAGCCATTAAAAGTCATATTCACGCAATGTCGCAACCAATCAGGTTTTCGACACCTTTTAAGAGCATAACTATATATACAAATAATAAAAGAGAAAATTATTTCTTTTTGCCTTCAAACGTCCACACAGGACACTTCTTTATATAATATGTACTTATGAAATAAACAAGTAATATCGAATAAAGAATTTACATTACTCAACATATATTTAGTTTCCTTAAAGAGGCACTGGCGGGAACTAATTAGAGATTAAATCTTAGCTTGAAAAAAAAGAACTGAGATAGATTATATGATTATTCTTTTGAGATGCATATCGCCATGGCAGGATAGTTTTTTTTCTCTATGGGACGTTGTCGACGCATGACACCTGTTTCCTGTGATTCTAATTCTTAGTTTCTAGATGGCTATCTCTTGAACTATCTTTTGAAAGTTTGAAATAAGCTTAACAAGAGATTTGACCGTAGATTGTATACTTAAATTAGACCAAAATTTGTTTGTGAGATTTCAGGATGTGTATTTTTAGGAATACAGTTAAAAATGTTCCTGATTTTTCAACACAAAAATCTCCCACTCATTGTTGTTGACTCCATGATTGGTTGCATACTGCATGAATATGATTCTTCAATTTATTCTTTTGAATTTTATGGAATTTTGTAAATCGAAATTTCCAAATGAGGGAATTTAATTCTAAAAATTTATTTCCTAACGATAAAATTTCAACTGTAAATGATTTTTTAATAATAAAGGCAACAATTCTGTTCTTAACTTTTCGACCAAATGTTTTAAAAATGACAAAAGGATTCTATTTATAAACACTTGACCATATTAAGTGAGGTTATATTTAATTATCTATTAATAAGAAGTTCCAAATAAGTAATTTTTTTTATGGTAAACATTATTTCTGAATGTTTCTAAACATCATTCCTAAAAGAGAAATTTTTGATTTTAATTATTTTTTAATAGTGGGAAATAATTTTGTCCTTAAAATCTTGCTACCACACTATAATTTGACAATAATAATAAACAAATAATTTTAAATTTGAAAAGATTTCAACATTTCTTGAAGAAAATGTAGATTTTTGAAGTTTTGAACGCTTTTTAAGGATTTTGAATGGTTTTAAGATAATTCACTTTTTTTGTTAAGATTCAAGGGAAAATTTAAACTAATTTTTTATTTTGAAAAATGAATTCAAGAAAATATTTAAAAACATTTCAAATGATTTCCTATAATTTCTGAAAAGAACGAAGAAGATTTTAAAGCGAAACTTTTTAATTTTCCTAGATTATAAAATTTTAGAAAAAATTCGAATATGTTGAGATGTTTCAAGATATGAAAAAAATGTCCTCAGATTTCTGGGAAACTTTAAATTACTTTTTGTTTTACACAATTTTTTCAAAGAGAATCTTTAAAAAATTTCAAACCATTCCGAAAGATATCCAAAACTGACAATAAAAAGAATCTGGAAGATTTTAAGGCAATTTTTTTAATTTCGCAGAATTTAGGAAAAAAATTAGAAAAAATCCAAACATTTTCAAAGATATTTAGAAGTTTTTAAAAGATACAACAATAATTGTAGATTTGAAAAGATTTCAACAAACTTAAAACAAAATATAGATTTTTAAAGACTTAGAAATAAAATTTTGATAATTTTCAAATATTTTGAAAGGTTTCAAGACAACTGAAAATTTGCTTAAGATTCCTGGGAATATTTCAGTGATTCCTGATTTTTTAAAAATTAATCTTAAGATAAATATTTTAAAATATTACGAAAGACTTCCAAAATTATCAGAAACTAATCCGGAAGATTTCAAAGACAATTTTAGGAATAATTCGAGTCAGTTTAAAATATATTTACGAATTTTAGAAGAGATTACAAATATTTTAAAACTTTGAAAGATTTCCGAAAATTTATAAAATATTTGTATAGTTTTCCAAGCGTCAAAAAGTCTTAAATATCTCTTAAACTGACTAAAATTTTTCTTACAGTTTTGTAAAATACTGTAAAATAAAAAGACATTTTTTAGATACTTTATCGACAGATCTGAAATCTTCAAAAATATTTTTGAATTTTCTCGAGAAACCTAGGAAAATTATTTTTATATAAACTTAAAGCAAATAAACAAAGAAACTTTAGGAATAAATACTTATTCCAAATTTTTAATTTGTATTGAAAGGTACTTTTTCCTTAGAATTATAATTTACCTAAAATTTTGTTTCTTTTTCCACTGAAAACTCTTTTTTGTTTGAAACTTCAACAATTTTGTTGAAAATTCGTCTTTTTGGTTTCAAAATTTATCTATTTTGGTAAATATTCTATGTTTTTTAAAATTAAAATGGCAACTATATGGTTTTTAATTTTTTTTGAAAATTAAAGAACTAGGTTAAAAGTTAAACTACTTTGTTAAAAATTCACTTGTTTGGGTGAAAATGTAACTATTTTTTTGAAAATTCGTCTTTTGTGGAAGAAAATTAATCTTCTTGGCTGAAAATTCATTTTGTTGTTGTTGAGGATTTAACTATTTTGTTGAACATTTGTTTTTGGATAAATTCAACTGTTTTTGATTTGAAATAAAAATCTTTTGGGATTGAAATAACAAATATTAAAATTTTCGTTGAGAAATCATCTTCTTGTTTGAAAATTCACCTAATTGTAAAGATTTTTTGTTGAAATTTTAATTTGACCGTATCCCTACTGAAAGTAGAAAGATTGAAAAAGATAGAAATTGGGGGATAGGAAAAGATAAACTATTCTATCTCTCTTAATGGGTCACTTTGCATTTCTAAAACGCTATTTTTTCCTATCCCCAATCTCAATAATTTTCTATCTCTTCCTCTACCCTGCTGGAAGCAAAAAGATAGAGATCATATCTTTTTGAATAATTTTGAATCTTTACGATAGAAAGAGATAGAGAAAATGTATCCCTTTCTATCTATCTGTCAATCTAAATTTCGCTCTATCTTTTTCAATCCCCTCTGTTCTATCTCATCATGTCCTTTATCTATCCACGTCAATCTTTTTCTATCTCTCTGCCAACCTAAATTACCATCTATCTTTTTCAATCTCCTCTTCTCTATCTCATCGTATCCTACATTTATCAACGTCAATCTTTTTCTATATATTTGTCAATCTAAATTCACGTTTATCTTTTTCAATACTCTCTTCTCTATCTTATCCTATCCTTTATCTATCAACGTCAATATTTTTCTATCTCTTTGTCAATTTACATTCCCGTCTATCTTTTTTAATCTCCTCTTCTTTATCTCATCCTATCCTACATCTATCAATGTCTATCTTTTTCTATCTAAATTCACGCCTATCTTTTCCAATACCCTCTTTCCTATCTCATCTTATCCTTTATCTATCCACGTCAATATTTTTCTTTTTCTATCTCTCGGTTAATCTAAATTTCCGTTTATCTTTTTCAATCTCGTCTTCCCTATCTTATCGCATCATACATCTATCTACGTTTATCTTTTTCTATCTATTTTGCAATCTAAATTCACGTCTATCGTCTTCAATACCCGCTTCTATATATCTCATCCTATCCTTGATCTATCCACGTCAATATTTTTCTATCTCTCTGTTAATCTAAATTCCCATCCATCCTTTTCAATCTCCTCTTCTCTATCTCATCGTATTATCATCTATTAACGTCTATCTTTTTCTATCTCTTTGTCAATCTAAATTCATGTTTATATTTTTCAATGCCCTCTTCTCTATCTCATCCTATCCTTTATCTGCCCACGTCAATATTTTTCTATCTCTCTGTTAATCTAAATTTCCATCTATCTTTTTTAATCTCCTCTTCTCTGCCTCATCCTATTCTACATCCATCAACGACTATATTTCTCTATCTCTGTCAATCTCAATTTACGTCTATCTTTTTCAATCCTCTCTTCTCTATCTGAAATCTTCAAAAATCTTTTTAAATTTTCTCAAGAATCTTAGGAAAATTATATTTATATAAACTTAAAAAAAAAATATTATCATTTGAACAAGATTTAGAATCTTTTAACAATTTTGGATTATGTAAGTGTTTTTCATCGAAAATTGGTATTTTTAATGACAACAAAAAATATTTCAAAAACGATTCACAAATTTTAACAATTTTTGGTTACGTTGTTGTTTGATACCGAAAATTAACTTTTTTAAAATGAAAATCATTACGAGTTCAAACAAGATTTGCAATTTTGGAAGAGTTTCAGGTTATATTAAAATTTTTCAGAGCAAATCAGTTTTTTTGTAAATCATTAGATTTCGAAGAAGATTTACAATTCTGATTTTTTTTGGGCATTTTTTAATTAAATTTTGTTTAGATTATACAGAACATTTACAATTTTTCAAAAACTTTAAGTTAGGTTGGTTTTTTTTTCACCTGAAATTTGTATTTTGAAAGAAAGAATCATTAGAATTATGTCCAACTATTTTTGTTTAAAATAATAAAATTTATAAGCTTGAACAATTTTGGATTGTGTTAGTGTTTTTCAATGGAAATTGGTATTTTTAATAAAAAATTATAGCTCAAAGATGATTCACAACTTCTCGCCGAAAATTGCAAGTTATGTTAACATTTTTCGCCGGAAAAAGATGATTAAAAAAAACGTTTACAAGATTTACCATTTTAATTTTTAAACCATTTTTTATTATCTTATGTCAGAGATTTTTGCGTAAAATTGTTATTGTTAATAAAAGTTGATGAGATTTAAATTATTATTTACAATATTTGAACATTAATAGGTTACGTTGTTATTTTTCGTCCGAAATTGGTATTTTTGATCAAAAATGCAACGGTTAGATTATCTACAGGTTAACGGACTAAAAAATGAGCCACTTCATGTAAAATAATTTTACTTATTATTTAATAAATATTTAAAATAATTATTTTGAATGCCGACTATTATTAAATAAATATTTATATAAATAATTATTAATAATCATTATAATTATAAAAAATAGTATATATAAAAATATAATATATATATATATATATATATATAAATGTAACGGTTAGATTATCTACAGGTTAACGGCCCCAAAAATGAGCTACTTCATGTAAAATAAGTTTACTTATTATTTAATAAATATTTAAAGTAATTATTTATTAGCATAATTATTTTGCTTGAGGATGCCGACTATTATTAAATAAATATTTATAATAATTATTTATATAAATACTTATTTTGCATGGTGTGGCCCACTATTGGGGTCGTTACCCTATAATTATGAAAAATAGTATATATAAAAATATAATATATACTGGGTGTTTTTTTTAACTTGAGACATGGAAATATCTAAAAAAATACGCATCCTATGAAAAAAATATCCCTAATAAAAACTTCTTATTTTCGAGGGGGAAAAGGGATTTTGAAAAAAGTTACCCCCTCTCTTAATTAACAAAAAAAAAGTTATCCCTCCAGGACGCAGGAGTGGGGGTAACTTTATAATTTCAAATGGGAACCCCAATTTTTTATCACAGACTCAGATTCTCCTTTATGAAATACGTAAGTTTTATTCGAAAATTTGGTTTCGATTCGCGATTTTTTTTCGATTTTTCGACTCCCCACCCCCCTCCCCGGGGGTTGGGTGGGGTAAATTTGTTCAAAGTCGCTTTTCCCCCTCGAAAATAAAAAGTTTTTATTACAGATATTTTTTTCATAGGATTCGTATTTTTGGAGACATTTCGATGTCTCAAGTTTAAAAAAAACACCCTGTATATATATATTACATATATAATAATTCTGAATTTAAGATGTCACTTTTTTCATCAATTATCGAAAACATTGTCCTTGCTTTTCTATTATGTTAGAGAGTAGATACTATGAAATACAAAAATTATGTATAAATATTAATTTTACATTTAAATTTAGAAATTACGTGAGATAAAAAAACAAGGACAAACATTTTTGTGAGTTATTACAATTTAGTGTGCAAAGCGTGTATTGTAAAATTACATTACGTTTTGGTAATAAACTTCCAATACACTTATTGTAAAAGTACACCAGAAATTGTTAACAGTGTAGGTAAAAAAATGAAAACAAAAATTACGTCAGGTCTTTAATATTTAAACGAGAAAACTAAACTGACCTCGATTTCCTCGGTGAGACTGGAGAGTCGTTTTCTGGCATCTTCGGAGAGTACGCTTAATCGTAGCCGGGTATCTTCGGCAACGGAATTCAGGGGTATCACAGATATCGAGTTGAGTCTTGGTGGAGGTGGCAAACTGGACTCCTCTTCGACGGCTGATGCCGAAGGACTTGAAACAGCGGATGCACAACCCTCCGCTCCGCTATTCACGGACGGTGTCTTTTCCGAGTCACTCCACTCCTCATCTTCCCCTGGAAAATACAAATAACATTCAATTAGAAACAATTTTCAAAATTTCAAAAAAAAAAACAATAAATTGTATCACTGATAATATAAGGCATAATCAATTGTATTAAAAATATGGTAGCGTACACTTAAACTTAAAAATTCGCCAGTTGAGTTTATTGGAGACGACCATCATTGCTGAAAGTCTTCCAGGTGAGAGGAGGAAACTGATACCGGAAGTCGCACATGCGAGAAAAGACGCTTGTGTGTAAACTGTAAACTATAGTATGTAAAGTACAGACACTATGGAGTATAAAGTGTATAGAGACGATGCGTCTCTGACGCCGTTCACGTCCCTAATGGGGTACCTCCTCTCCACTAAGCCAAGCCATGCGTATTTCTGCCCCCTCTCCTCCAATCCCTATCTCGTTCCCCCCTCTTCGCCCGCCGGCCACCCACCATTCACCTTATCAATCCATCTATCTCGCTCTCCCTCCTCTGCTCCCTTCAACTTGGTTCTTCACACCCCTTGCATTCCCCTCCATGTGCGCAAAAGCCGCTTCACGTTGCCTGTTTCCGAGTTTCAAAACCATAACGAAGGGATCTCTTGCTGGAGTTGGATCGACGAGAGCATTCCTTATCAGGTTTAAACGGTTTAAATGATTGGAAAGAGGAGATTTTTTTTCATGAATTGGTAAGGAATTTTTTTGGAGAAGGTTGATCGAAAGATTAGGGTCTGAAATTTGAGACTAAGTAAGGTTAGAGCATTAAAGAATGGAAGACAACTTTATCTCGCTTTATCTCTTTGGATTACACTTCTTTGAAGTTTCCATGCTTTGTCAAATTAAAGAGTGGATTTCTTTTTATGAGATTTGAATTTAACGGTATTCAGATTAATGCGATTCAAGAGATTAAAAAAAGCTGACTATGATATGAATTACGAAATTTTGAAACCTTGAGAACGCTTTATTTAATATCAGACTTCACAGACAAAATCTTCTTAAAACAGGAGAAATAGGGTGGTTTCTCAACAAAATATGGGAATAAATTATTTTAAATGATATCAATTTAGGTACCATATTCGTAAGATTTCGAGTCGAAATATATTGCACTTTCAACAAAATAGTGGAAATTTCAACCAAAAAAGGTGAACGTCCAGCAAAAGAGTTGACTTTTTGGAAAAGATTTGACCACGAATTTGACTATTAAACTCGAAAAGAGGAATTTTCAACAATAAAGTTAATTTTCAAACACAAAAGATGAATTTTCAACCAAATAGTTGAATTTTCAAACAAAAAAAGATTTTAAGCAACAATCAAGAGAAAAAAACACGGAGAAAAATGGATGTTTAAACGTAACATCCAGATCTTCAGGGTTAACATATTTTATGTTTAACTATAGGACAGCAATCTAGATGTTCAAAGTTAGGATCTGTAGATATTAAAAAGTGAGATGTTACTCTGAAACATCCAAAATGTTCAACCTGAAATATCCGAAATATTACATGTATGGTTATGTCAACTAACGGCTGTAAATATTTGAGGAATTTACTTATTTCTGAGCATTTAAGGAATTAATTGATAACTTATTTGTGAATTTAAAACTAAACTTGAATTTTCGTGCATGAACGAAAAACAGATACAGGGTATGAAATGCCGATCAGATAATACATTCAGTCTAGCTGAGGTTATGTTTAATATTTTTAATTCAAAATAAAAAATAAAAACGGGGTAAGTAAACTGAGAACGAATAATATGTAATGTGCATTTAAAATTCTATCTATTTGAGGTTACTTAAACTCATATTTTATTACAAATTCACAAACATTTTGTCAAATCACGTGTCAAATGTTCAAAGGTGTTCGAGTCAATATAACCTCAAACTTAAGAACATTGTTCCGTCGTGTAGACAGACAAAAGTCGTTATACAATTTTAATTAACGATAGCTAATTTTGATTCTTTGAAAATGTTTAAAAATTGTAATATTCCATAATTGTAATATCGAAATTATATAGCCGTCAAATATAGTCGTGAAATTCGAATGCGCAATGCGTATGTGTTCAGATGATTTTAACATCTGAATATGTTACAGTTTAACATAAAAATATTTTTACGCCTAACATCTCAAAAAGATAGTAGATGTTTGGTATGAATATCTGCATGTTAGGCGGAACAATCTTACCCTTTGAACATCTACATTTAAACATCCATTTTTCTCCGTGAAGACGAACCTTTCTACCAGAAGATGAATTTTCAATCCAAAAAGGACGGATTTTCTATCCAGAAAGATGAATATTCAACAAAAAAGTTGAATTTTTGACCAAAAAAAGATGAATTTTTACCAGAATAGTTCATTTTCAATCGAGAAACCGAAATTTTTATCTAAATAGTTCAATTTTCAGGCCAAATAGATGAATCGATTCTACCAAAAGATGAATTTTCAATCCAAAAGGACAGATTTTCTATTCAAAAAGACGAATGTTCATCAAAACAGTTAAATTTTCGACAAAAAAAGATGACTTTTTAACAAAATAGTTGAATTTTTAACAAATGAATGAAACTGTCCACCAAATAGTAGAATTTGTAACCAAAATAGATGAATTCTGAACCCACAGTACAACAGTAAACTTTCCAAATAAAAAAGAATTACCTTTCAACTATACAAGATGAATTTGCAATAAAAAAATATGACTTTTCTACCAAAAGATGAATTTTCAATCCAAAAGGACAGATTTTCTATTCAAAAAGATGAATGTTCAACAAAACAGTTGAATTTTCGACTTAAAAAGATAAATTTTTAATAAAATAGTTGAATTTTCAACAAAGAAAGATTCAAATTTTAAACAAAAAAACAGCTGAATTCATCCAAAAAGACCCATTTCAAACTAAATTGTTGAATCTTTAACCAAAACAGGTTAATTCTCAACAAAATAGTTACATAGACAACCAAAGAGATGGATTTTTAATTAAAATGATGAATCTTCAACAAAAAAGGTAATTTTTAACAAAGAAGTTGAGCTATTAACCAACTAGTTCAATTTACGACCAAAAAGACGAATGTTTAACAAAACTAGAGCCTCATACGCGCGCTACGCGCGCGATCAATTTCTTTACATGTATTTATTTTATTTGGAAATGAATTTCAATAAAATACCATGAAATTAATTTTTACTTAAATAATTTTGATTTTTACACGGCTTCGCATGGATACGATCTCACGATGCAGAATAAATAATTCTGTAAAAAATTGAGCCTATTCGTTGAAAAATAGCCAGACTCTAAATTTTGTAATCGAAATTGTTTAAATAATTAATAATTCTTGTAAATTTACAAAACATAGTAAAGAGTCACCGGAAAGTTAATCTTAGTTGACTTCGCAAACAAATTGTTCTGAATGTGTTCATGAAAATTGTTTAAATAATTAATAATTATTGTAAATTTTCAAAGTATCATAGGAAAGAGGTATTTGAAAAACATTCTTTATTGAGTCCGTAAACAAATTGAGCCTATTCTTTAAAAAATAGCCAAACTCTTGATTTGTTTATCAAAATTGTTTAAATAATTATTCATTCTTTGAAATTTGCAGAGCATTATAGCAAAAAGTCACTGGAAAGATATTCTTAGTTAATTCTATAAAAAATGGAGCCTATTCGTTAAAAAATAGCCAAACTCTCAGTTTTTAAATTAAAATTGTTTAAATAATTAAAAATTATTGTAAGTTTAGAAAGCAACATAGATAACAGTCATCGAAAAGATATTCTTAGTTGAATTCGTAAACAAAGTGAGCCTATTTGTTGAAAATCAGCCGAACTCTGAATATGTGTATGAAAATTGTTAAAATAATTAACAATTATTGTAAATTTGCAAAGTAACATAGGAAAGACTTATTTTTAATACATTCTGTTTGATTCTGTAAACCAATTGAGCCAATTCGTTAAAAATAATGATATTACAAATAATAATTCTTGTAAATTTACAAAGCAGCATATAAAATAGTCATCGAAAAGACATTCCTAGTTGACTCCGTAAAAAACTTCTGCCTATTCCTTGAAAAATAGACAAACTCTGAATATTTTTAAAAAAATTGTTAAAATAATTAATAATTATTGTATATTTGCAAAGTATCGTAGAAAAGATTTATTGGGAATACATTCTTTCTTGATTCCCTAAACTAACTGATCCTATTCGTTGAAAAATGACCGGGCTCTTAATTTGTTCATGAAAATTCCTTAAATAATTAATAATTCTTGAAAATTTGCAAATCATTATAGAAAAAAATAATCTAAAAGATATTCTTACTTGATTCTGTAAAAAATTGAGCATATTCGTTGAGAAATAGCCACACTGTTAATTTTTTAATCAAAATTGTTTAAATAATTAATAATTCTTGTAAATTTATAAAGCAACATAGAAAAGAGTTATCGGAAAGATATTCTTAGTTGACTCCGTAAACAAATTGTGCCCATTCCTTGAAAAATACCCAAACTCTGAATATGTTTATGAAGACTGTTTAAATAATTAATAATTATTGTAACTGTGCAAAGTATCGTAGAAAAGAGTTATTGGCAATACATTATTGGTGATTCCGTAAACAAATTGGGCTTATTCGATGGAAAGTGGCCAAACCCTTAATTTGTTGAAATAATTGATAATTCTTGTAAGTTTGCAAAGCTTCATAGAAAAGAGTCATCGGAAGGATATTCTTAGTGAATTCTGTAAAAGAAATTTAGCATATTCTTTGAAAAATAGCCAAACTCTTTGTTTATGCAAATTGTTTCAATTATTAATAATTATTGTAAATTTACGAAGCAACATACAAAAGTTTCATCAGAAAGACATTCGTAGTTGACTTTGTAAACAAACTGTACCTGTTCCTTGAGAAATAGCCAAACTCTAAATATGTTTATGAAAATTGTTAAAATAATTAATAATTATTATATATTTGCAAGCTATCGTAGAAAAGAATTATTGGAAATACATTCTTTCTTGATACCCTAAACTAATTTATCCTGTTCATTGAAAAAGGCCAAGTTCCTTCTGAAAAGTTAAACAAAAATGTAAAGTTGGTTTTTAAATAAAAAATTAACAAAATTTATTATAAAAAATCCAAACACAATTAAAAAATAAATGGTGCTCAAAATTTCGAAAGTTTCAAACATTTTGAAATATAAATGAACTATGACTAAAACGTTAAATCGAAAATGAATCTTTCAAAATACGAATAAAATATTTCAAATGTTAATTAAAAGCCTTATTTTTAAAAAATGCGTGAAAGGAATCGTATATATACCGAAGTATAAATGCTAATACTTCCAATAACCTTCTTATGAAAACAAATATCTCGAGTTCAAATAAACACAGATCGCCCATCGTCGATGAGATCGCCTTATGGTTAACTAAGTAACGGTAACGGTAACTAAACGACGAATACCGACTTTCAAAGATAGGACAGTTGAATTTTCGACCAAAAAATATGACTTTTTAATAAATCACTTGAATTTTCAAATGAAAAAAATGAAATTCTCATTGAAAAATGTAACAGTTGATATATATGAATCAAAAAATATTTTAATTTAAACAAAAAACAGGTTCATTTATCCAAAATAGACAAATTTTCCATAAAATATTTGAATCATTTTCACCAAAATACAAGAATTTCCGACAAAATAGTTACATTTAAAACCAAAGATATGAATTCCTAACTAAAATTATGAATCTTCAAGAAAAAGGTCCACCTTTAACAAAGTAGTGAAATTTTGAACCAAAAGAATGAATTATGAATGAAAAATTTATTATTTGATATTAAAAAAAAAACATTACAATTTTAAATAAATAAAAGTGAAATTCGTCAAAAAATATGAATTTTCAACAAAGTAGTTAAATCGTCAACCAAAACAGATTAATTTTCAACCAAACAGTTGCATTTTCAAACAAAAAAGATGAAATTACTACCAAAAGAGATGCATTTTTAAACATCTTTTAAACTAACTCAAATCATTCCTAAAATTTAGCAGAATCTTTCAAAATAAAAAAAAACTGCCTGAAAATCTTGAAGATTTTTTTACATTTTTAGAAATCTTTTGAAATATTTAAAAATTATTTAAAAAAATAAGAATGCATTACAATTTTTCCCAGGAATCTTAAGAAATTTTTTTTTATTTTCTTGATACCTTTCAAAATTCTTCAAAATCTTCGAATTTTTTGTTCTAAATCTTCAAAAATGTACAATTTGTAGATGAAAAATGAATTCTGAACCGAAAAAACAATAGTAGACTCTTCAAATAAAAAGAATTAACATTCAAACAAAAAAAGATGTCTTTTTAAGAAAATAGTTGAATTTTCAACCGAATAGTACAGTTTTAACCAAAAGAGATGAATTCTGAAACAAAAATATAATTGGTTGTAAACTTTTTAATTAAAAAGAATTAACCTTCAGCCATAAGAGATGAATTTACAATAAAAAAGGATGACTTTTATACAAAAAATTTTAATCCAAAAGAATGAATTTTCTAACCAAAAAGACGAAGCAAAACAGTTGAATTTTCGACCAAAAGAAAAAAATTCGTATGAAAAGATGATTAGATATGAAGTCGTACTTTTTTCCAGGATGGGAAGTAAAGGTAGGGGAAGTAAAGGAAGTCCCTAGCCGACTTTACCCCGTACCCTAGCCTACTTTAACCCTTACCCTAGTCGACTTTAACTCTTACCCTAACCGACTTTACCCTGTGCCCTGTCTGACTGTACCCCGTACCTTAGCCGACCTTATCCCGTACCCTACCCTAATGTACCCCTTTTCATAGCCGACTTTACCTGGTACCCTAGATGACTTAACCCTGTAACCCAGCTGGCATTACCCCATACCTTAGCCAACTTCACCCTCTTGCCGACTTTACCC